>CAJPEV010004204.1:0-24013 GCA_905338385.1 Darwinula stevensoni | reverse complement strand
GAATATTCATAATTCGCTTTACATACTTAGCGTTTGGCATACTTCAGGTGTAATTTCAATATCGGTTATCGGCAGGTCATATATCGTTTTAGGCCGATATATCGGCTTCACGTAATATCGGCCGATACCGATAACCGATAAAATATCGTCGCATCTCTAATATTTATATTTAAGCATGGTAGGTTTGTCTCAATTTATATAAATTCTTAACTTTGACATGGGATGTCACAATGGGCAGAAATGCCTCTTGAGATTCCTAAACGAAATTGAACTTAGTTTATAAGAAACCAAGTTCTTGTAAGTCATTCCTTTCCTCATACTTAATGATGCATTTTGGTGACTTTTTTGTGGGTTGCAGAGAACGTAGATGAGCCTGAAGGTTGGAAGAACAAAGACAAGAGGAATGCCCTCACTCCTGGGGTGGTGAGTGTTCCTTGGACACCATGTACCGAATGGGTTTAACTGAATTTTACTTCTGTTTACTAATTCTGGCAAGAAGGTAATGACTTGAGGTTATTGTGTTTTCATGCAGAATATAAGTATCAATCAAATCAGATTGAGACTGTTCATGGCAGCCATCACTTCATTACTGTAAACAGGCATTCTGCTTGTGCTCTTATTTGGCCAATGTGTAACTTTGGATGTACAGGGGAAATTCAAGAGGATCTCTCCAAAGGTGGGTGAAGTTCAAGGCCCGGGTCCAAGTCCTAGTCCAAGGATCCCTCGTCCCAAGAAGGCAATGCGAGACATCCTCAACCATACGCAGGGGACCCCAATTCATCCTTCAATTCGAATCCAGGTGAGCCGTGAGTTCTCTAAGAACGGGGAAGAGAGGTTGCACAATTAATTTGGAAAACTGATTATTAATGTTGTTTATAAATTATGGTGGACATGAAGTTCTTGATTGCTCTGGCTTATCAGTGGTGGGCCCAAGGGGGGATTATGGTGGTCATAACCACCCTGTGGGATATATTTTAGAGGTTTGATTGTCAAACAATTTTTTCATTTGGCAAGTCAATCCCACCCACCCATTTGGATTTTCTGGGCATGCTACTGTAGTCAATTATACTATTGCCTAATGCATTGGGAAGATTTGGCTTTGTATTGTTGAATTTCCATGCTCAGGAGGATGAGAAAACTGTCAATGCCTGAGAGAAACCAGAAAAGAGACCAGCTACAAAAACAGTAATTAGTAGGATGTTTTAAGGTGATAATGGAGTAACTTATATGGTTAGCACTTGAGAGCATTTGTTTTTGTTTGCTTTGCATATCGTTATATATCTTTTAGTAATGATGCAGTACTAGGTTTCTTGGAAGGTTCAAGGATAACAACTTTATTCTTTTGCAGTTAGACTCCCATATTTGTGAATGCTTCCTATTGAGTACTGAAAAAAAAAAAGCACAATGTATGTGATATGACTGGATGCCTATAGGGGAGGAAAGGTGGGGCATCAGGGATAGATTTGAGTAGCTTCCGCAGGGAAGCAAGCTGTCAACCTAAGCTCCTTGCCTGCTCGATCCTGCCAAACAATGCGAACCACCCACCCAAGTCACCCATGTCCATGACCCTACCTGGCACTACTGGCCAGCAACCAAAGTCCCCTGCCTCAATCCTGCCCTCTTGTGCCAATCAGCAACATCAACTCCCAATCTCCATGACCCGCCCCTCCTTCTCCCTCGTGTGAGCTTCCTACCTTAATAATCCTTTTCTCACTTATCCATGTTTCTTTCCTAGTGCATATCACATCTTGATAGACATGCAGTTGGTGGCTTTGTGAACTGAGTGTTCACATACTAGATTACTTAATCAGATTTTCAGTCTTGATTGCTATGACAAGTGTCATTTTATACTCTGAATAAGGAGAATCATAATATTACTTTTTTACCTTCTCCATTTTCCTTCCTAAAGGATAAGTACTCTTGCACTGTTGGTCCATCAGCAATTTTTTCCTGACAATCACATTGGTGAACGGGGACTTTTGTGAAGCTCTTTCAGTTGCACCGTTCATCTGGAAATCTACATCTCATGACATTGGATGGGAGGAATTGGCACTTTTTAAGTGAAATCTATCAATCTAGGTCTGTCATATGCAAAAATTTGAGTCACTCTTCCAGCAAACCAGTATATGAAGATGTACATAGCTACAGAAATTTATGGCATCCAAATAAAAAGAAATACAATATAATGTCCTACTTCCAAGGGCTCAGAGATAGGATTTGCTCTTTTGTATGCCTCTTAAGCTAAGACATGCAGGGCATTGAAACTGGCATGCAATCCTCCTACATGGGGTGATGAAGATGGAGAAACTGGACTGCAGGACGCATTAATTTGACAAGCGCAGGGGGGGGAGTGGTATTGATTGTATGAATTTGGATGTTCCAAATTTCCTTGACCCAGATTCAAGAAACACTTTGCATTTATAGCTTCAAAGATGTTTTTGGAATCGAAAAAAGATATATTACATTGATGTTTTAATATGATTGGATGTGGGATGGACAATCAAAATACAGGACTGTTTCACAAAATCCTGGATGGTTGGTCACCTTATTACTACAAATTAAGATGTTACCAAGCACTTAGAAATATACTTTACTATCATACACTTCCTAATCAAATATGAGCATGGTTGAAGAAAGAGCTGACAGTATTCTGCATATTTTCATGCGTAATCTATGTTGCCCTTGGGCAAAATCCTGGAAGTTGTCAACATTATACTATGTGGGATGGAAAGTGGTCCTCATTATGGACTTTTTGTAGCTCTTCCAGCATCATATTTTGGAATTTTTATGTCTCCACTGAGGTTGAGGTTAAGCCAGCTCTTTAATTTCTCTCTAATTCTGATCATTTTCCAGTTGAATAATGAGATTGGCGATGTTTTGAAATTTCATTTGCCAAAGTATTTTCCAAGAGTTTTCAGCATTTCTTATTTAAGCGCTTTCCAAAGTATTTCCCTCTTTTAATCCTCAATTTTCTCAGGGAGGATGGGGACTATGATGCCTGGATAGAGAGTCAAGACTCCCCAACAATGCCAGGTGTGATGCCCGAGGAAGAGATAGAGGAGCTGCCTGATTTGAATTTTCCTAGAGAGGAATTGCTCAATCATGGTGATTCTAGGGAGGAGGTATCTGGTTCTGATAAGCCTCTGCTCCCAAATCCCTCATTGGAATTGTCGAAGTCACGCCATCCAATGTCTTGCAATGAGCTTGAGGGCATCTTGGCCTATGCAGATGTTGATGGGGAAATTCAGATGTCTGAAGCTCCTCCAGCTGAACAGAAAGCACAGAATACAGAGGCTTCCTCCTCCTTGTTGTGCCCAATTTTCACATTTTTGGCAAGCAATCTCAAAAATGAAAAAGGAAAACCTAGCAATGCTAAGTGTCCATCAAGGAAGATGGCCATTGTGACTCCAGCCCGGCAAGAGAATCTAACTTCAAAGACTAGTTCCCAGGCTGTTGAGCAGACTGTGGCCTCTAAACGCATAATCCAAGAAGCAGAGCACTCCGAAGTGCCCACATTGAAGCAAGCTAAGATTTCTGATTACATCACAAATCAGAGAGATGCCTCTTGTGTTTGTCAGAATTGCTTGCAATGTGGTAATGCAGCAGAATCACCAAGGCCAGCTGCATTGGTGCCTCCTCAGCAGGATGATGCTGAAGAAAAACTTACTTTGCTGAAAGAGCCAAATGCTTCCAGTGAGACATATTCAGTCCTGATGCATGATGGCCAAACAGCATTGAACAATCAGACTGATTCTCCCTCTGAGAACTGTGATTCATCCCGAGAGGCACCTCTGAGTGTTCTTTTTGATCAATGGGGAAATGAGCTCCCTTGTAAACTGAATTTATCCATGTCACTTCATGATGCTTCACATAAATCTGGTGCATTGCTCCACTCTTCCCGCCAGAATGTTCAAAAAGGATCAAATGTAGTAAATCCACTTGAGAATACTTCAGGTGCATCTCTGGTTCCCATGTCTCTCCAGAACACCCCTAGATGCCCTGTTGCATCAAATGCAGCTCGCAATGTTCCATGTGATATGAATGTATCCATGGGACCACTTGTGTCCCCTCCGCCAATGATCGCTTCCAACAATACTGTGTCTTACACCCCAACTGAGACTGTACATAAAGTAGGACAGGTCATGCCATGTACCACTGCTGCCATCAGAGCACAGGTTCTGCCCATGAGAGGCTTGGAAGCAGACTCTGACGTCAAATGTCAACCTGAGCTGATAGACCTTTCTGAAGAACCTGAAGCAAGTGATTTTGGACAAATGGATATACCTAGAGAGGCTCATGTGGATGATTTAGAAGCAGGCATTGTCTCAGAGGCTGCAGTGGAACACTCTCCAGTTGCTTTTGTGAATCCTGGTACTCCTGCTCAAGGTGCAGTACATGAAATCAAAACGAGTCCGCCAAAGGAACCACTGGGGACACGACTGCAGCGGCTGTATGAAGCCAAGGAGTCCAGTGAACCCAAGCTGTCGGATGAAGAGCGAAAGGACATGCTGATGAAGGTCATGACCACGTTGCTGCAGGCCATACAGAAAGGACCTGATACATTTGATTGTCAACTCCAGCACACCTATTTGCAACTCTGCAATGGCAAAATAAAACCTGCAAAGGCAAGTGAGAGCCTTCAAAACACTTCACTTGACAATGCCATAGATGCTGGAAAGGTAAAATCTCATGATCTGCATTTATCAAATGAAAAAGGGGAAACAGTATTAGCTGAACAGGATGTGAAGATGGAGTATGACAATCAGACAGGGAATGCAGAAAATGCAGGCAAAAAAAGCTTTGCTGCCCCCAGCATGGCATTTGCACAGAGTGATCTTCAATCAAGGTGCATGAAATCCCCATGGAAAGGAATTGCTGCCAGTCCAGGTCCTGGCTCAAGTGATCTGCTTCAGAGGGTGCATAACCTGTCATACCCCAAGTACTCTGTTCCACCAAAAAGAGTTGTACCTCCTCAGAGGGGAAGTCTCATCAATTATACACTGGGAAGACCAGCTGAGCTGCAAACTAAGCCTGCAGCTGTGTTTGCATCCCCAGCTCTTCCACAGCCTCCAGCAGCATCCTCATGTTTGTTTGCCCCTCTGAAGAGAGAGGATTCTCGACCCGGTCTCTTCCTCCCACCGACTGCATCCCGACGCTTGACTCGCGATGCCCGGTCAGCTCTGATGTCCACATCTGTCACTGGGGGGTCGGTAAGATTCCTGGATTTGGATGCGCACCAAACACAGGTGAGTCTTTTTGTTTGAAGAAATGTTGTGCTATCTGGGGAGTGGTTCATACTCTAGGAGCCAGGTTCTTTTTGTGGAAAATTGTAATCTTGAATACCTCTTTTCTTATGTCTGATATTGGAATAATGTATGAAGGTCACACTGCTCATGCTTCATGCTATTTTTGGTTACTAACCCTGTCTCATTTAAGAAAAACCTTCTTTTTTCCCCTCTCTTTCCTCAACCCCCACCATTTGGCCCAAACAAGGTTTTTCTTAACTGAGACAGGGAAGTAATTATCTTATACATGATGAAAATGTCTTCTTAGAAGATTTCTGGAACATGTCCTCAAATATTGGATATGTGGAGCATCAGATGATCTCAGTTTCTCTGGTAACAGATTGAATACTTGAAAAAAGTATTAGAATTATCAAAAGTTCAACATGAGTTTCATTTTAAACTTCCCATACAAATGAAGGAATAAAAAATAAAAACAAGTTAAAGAGAAAACTAAGCTATATATGTCTGGGAGTTCCAAATTGATAGTTGCTAGATTGGAACTTAGCTAAGAAATTGGAAATTTTGTTTCTGAGGGAGCAAGATCAGTTTCATGTAAGGTAAGAAAGATATAGAGTGATTGATGATAGTAAATCGAGCTTTTGTTCACTAATGTGATTTTCCATTGGAAATATTTTCAGGCAATCAATCAAATAACATTTTCATTCCATCTATATGTATTCAAGGCTTATCTGATGAAAGTGTAAAATGAACAAGTAAGAAAATTACCACATGATTTCAGCATCCCTACAAACATATCTTTTATCATCAAAGGCCATAGTTTCCCAGTCTCACCTCATCTTGTGACTGCTAACTTGAATCAATATTCCAATGACCTATTTGCTAAGAAGCAAAATCAGGCTTTAAATTTGTTTCCATGGTTGCATGTGCAATTGATTAGGCAATTTTCTTATTGTTGATAACTTCATCTACAGAACAACTGTCTTTCCACAGGATCTATCTCAAAATGCAGGTCAAGAAGAGGCTGTCCCTTCTACAAGCTCAGGAGGAATTTTTCACAGGTGGGATATATAGAATTAATTTTACCATAATTTAAAGCATTTCTAAGTGATTCAAGTGCACTTTCAGTAATCCTTTTTCAGTGTGTACCCTATGAGCCCAGGGTTGAAATTAATTATTATATACCTACTTCACCCATTAAATTAATTCATGAGGCACTTGTCATGAAGAAGTGGATCTACCCAGACATTATCAGCCCAGTTGTTACCATGGCAATCAGTAATTACAGTTGTATTATGTTGTTTTTCATATCAGGGGAAAAAATTAATTTTTTTATGCAAATAAAAAACCCTGATCCAGTAACTGTAAAGCAATTTGGTAATGAAATGGTTAATTGTGCATTTGCAGGTCCTTGGCTCTGGATGATCCCATGTCTGCATTCTTTAGCCTTCACAAGCGGTGAAGAATTGACTTCGTTTGATCCATTAGACAAAAGTAGATTTGCGACTCATTCAATTTCCTCTCATTGTACTTTCAAGTATTTCTATTCATTCATCTGTTCACTATTTCACATAATACAGTTCATGTTCAAACTCTCATGCATCTGCTTTTTCACTGGAAGTCACTAGTGGAGGGGTACTTTCATGCTCTTCGGTTCTGTTGGAGACCACTTGCTGAGACACACTTCCATGCTGCACCTGTCCCTTGGTAAAATCTGAGTCCGATTGCAAGTTCAGGGCTTGAGCTGCACGGCGGTACAGTTCTTCCGGGTCGGTAGAAGGGTCCGCTGCTTCCAGCTCTTGGTATTTGAGCACAAGTCTTTGACACAATGAAGGGGAGCGATCCTCCAACCTCAGAGTATCGGGGCAACCGAAGTCTTTGTAAAACATCCTAAAGGAAAACAGAAAATAATCAGGAATAATGAGGAGACCCTTTAAATTCTGAGAGGGCAACAGATACAGCAGAGGAATTGGGCAAGTTTCATTCACTCCAGACTAGGGAAGGCAATAACAGTCTGATTTAGTTAACACAAAGAACCAATAATGATGAATAATGTACCCTTGTTTCTTCTCCCAAACTAAATTTAAAGAAATTATATGAAATAGAATTTCTTCCCATCCCAAAGAACACACCAAGGACATTTGATACTAAATTTTCTATAGCTAAGCATCAAGAATCAGGAAGCATTCCTGGTATCTCTCAGAATTAGCAAATTGGTTCCAAAAATTCAATACTGATATTTATTTCTCTAAACATCTGTAAGTAACAGGTTCAATTCAGTTTTGCTCTTCACTCCAAGGTGGCCAAAGGAAACAACACGAAATACTACAACTAGTGGAGGAACGGGTTCACTCACGCTCGAACGATATCCTCCTTGTAGAGAATGTTCACGACGGGTTTGTTTTCGTACTGACGATCTTCCCGGGGCTCGGATCTCGGCGGATGAGCGGCGTATATGTCGTACCAGAGCGGTCGGTCCTCCTCTCTCATGGCTCCCGAGCGGATCAGCCCTGTCACCCTGAGGGAAGAATTGTATGCGTTTCAAGCATAAGTAAATTAGAGGAAGCTGGGAAAAGCGAGTCACTTGATTAAAATTACTGGCAAAATGGTATAAGTTGACCTTGACAAAGCAGTACGTGATTTTTTATAACTGTGAATTCCAATATCTTGATAATTAAAAATATTCTTGACAAGCATGAAAGTTTCATGACTCATTCCTGAGGCTGGCTAAGGTGCAAAAATTAGGGATGAGATCATTAAAATTGGATCGAGGCTGACGACAAAATTCGTGCTGCACTCATCTAGGCCCATCGCCCAAGGCCTTACACGGTCTTTGAATCATGGCCTACATTGAGCCAAGCGCGAGGGCCCAAAAATGCAATTGAAAGGGGGGGCCCACCTCGAGAAAATCGTTCCCACTCGCAGCAGACGCGAAGAAGCCATTTTCGCTGCTGAATGCGCGTTGTCTACGGAATCAGCTGCAGCTTCCGGCAGCTGCCAACTCTATCAATGTCTCCGTTACATTAGTCATTAGCCGAGCAGGATATCCGGCAAATCTGCGTAGAGAGCACATGTGAGGCCTGAGAGCGCCATGTAATTGGTAGGGTTGCCAGAATCATCAATTAAATTTATAAAACGGTTGCTTAGTTTCACCACATATTTCCGAGAATATTTATTTAAGTTATACATCATCTTAACAAATTGAGAATTATCAGTGAAACGTTCATATTAATTTTTAGATGACGAGCATTAATTGTGGCATGATGCCGCATCCTGTCGTCCTTTCCCCACCGTCCGTATCGGAAGGTGTGGAGCCATGCAGTGTTTAAAGATGGCGTCCACACCGAACGCTCCGAGTGCGGAGGAGCAGCGGGAAGAAATTAAGCCGATCCTCTCGAAGAGCCTTGTCAAAGGGGATACTTGGTATCTTCTCGACAACAAGTGGTTCAAGAATTTCAAGGCCTTCACGGGACTGAGCACATGGAGCACCGAGGCGAACGCGGAGCCGTCTGCCGAGAACCCTGGTCCCATTGATAACTCGAGCCTTTTGGTCCAAGAGGAGAGGGAACTCCGCGAGCATCTGATCGAGGACCTGGATTTCGTGATCGTGCACAAGGCGGCGTGGGATAAGCTGGTCGATTGGTATGGTCTGGCACCGAATCAGGAGCCGATCCCGCGTCAGGTCGTGGAGCAGGGTATGTACGTGAAGACCTGTAAGGTGGAGATATATCCCTCGGAATTGAAACTATGTGAATATAGCGACCTCGAAAAGCAGGAGACGCGGAAGTTCAGCCGGCTCACGACTGTCGCCCAGCTCGAGACCGAGATGCGGAAGATCTTTGACGTCACGGCCAACAAGGAAACCAGAGTTTGGTTGCGTGATAGCACAAATGCCTACTTGCCTCTCAGTCAGAAAGATGATACCTTGGAGGATCTGGGCATTTCCACGCCACATAGCACACAGGTGTTGGTCTTGGAAGTGAAGAACGAGGATGACACCTGGCCTCGACCGACTCCAGCGAAAGCCAAGGATGAAAATTCCGCCAGCACAACGTATCCGTCGGCATCGAACGGCATCGTGCAGACCCAGCGCTACAACTATCGTTCTCAGAAGGAGGCCAGCTATGGGTCAGTCCAACCGGGCCTCTGTGGCCTCAGTAACCTTGGTAACACCTGCTTCATGAACAGTGTCTTGCAACTCATGAGCAATACTCCTGCCATCATGTCCTACTTCTGTGATGACCAACACTTGAGCGAACTCAATGTCGACAACCCACTTGGGATGGGGGGCGAGATTGCCAAGGCTTTTGGGGAGCTCGTCAAGCAGATGTGGTCCGGTCTGCATTCTTATGCCATGCCAAGGCAGTTCAAGACCCAAGTGGGACGCTTTGCACCTCAGTTCTCAGGGTATCAGCAACAGGATGCTCAAGAACTCCTCACTTTCCTCCTCGACGGCCTCCACGAAGACTTGAATCGCATACACAAGAAGCCCTACATTGAGGCGAAAGATACCGATGGGAAACCTGACCCTGAGGTCGCAAAGGAATCTTGGACTAATTACAAGAAGCGCAACGACTCCATCATCGTCGACTTGTTTCACGGTCTCCTCAAGAGCACTGTCATCTGCCCGGACTGCAATCGGATCTCTGTCACCTTTGACCCCTACTGCAACTTGTCTCTCCCTCTGCCAGGGAAGAAGGAGAAGCTGCTGGAGGTGACCTACTACTCCAGTAATCCAGAGAAAGACCCCCTCCGTTGCAAAGTGGTTGTGCCAAAGCATGGCTGCTTCGGAGACATCTGCGAGGCTGTCGGTCGCTTACTCAATGTCCCGGCGAAGGAGCTCGTTGTTACAGATAATCATCAGAACCGGTTTCAGCGTGTCTACACCCAGGACGAAACCATGACCGTGTCGGATCGGGACGACATCGGCGTTTACCACGTCCCAGAGCTGGATAACTCTGACGTGGCTTGCATCCCTGTGTACTTGAGGGAAATTGTGAAGAATACCCAGAATCACAGAGAGGATGTAACAACAGGCTTTGGAATCCCATTCTTCATCACTGTGAACAAACAATCCTGCACTGGCAAGGAAATTCGGAATGCCATCTTGGCCAAGTTGTCCCGGTTCGTACGACAGCCTGAGAATGATGAGACTTGGTGGGAAAGTAACATAACAGGAGTTTCCATGAATGGGGATGTGAAGAAAATGGACACAGATGAAGAAGATGAGGGAACTTGCATGGATGAAAATGAAGATAAAGCAAAAGATGAACCACCTGAAATGTACAGGTTTCACTTTACTCATCATTATAGTATAACCAACCAGGGCGTGATTGAGAACACAACACAGGCAGTGAAGCTGCCGATGCGACCGACCGTTGCCATGACCTGGCATTCTGCTGCCCGGAAGGCCTTCTTTGATCTGAAAAAGATGGAGGAGTTTGAGACGCATGAATCGATGTCCCAGCGATTTACCAGCCGCAAGACCATCCAGCTGAGTGAGTGCCTGGAGCTGTTCACGACGACGGAGAAGCTCAATGCCGACAATGCCTGGTACTGCTCCAAGTGCAAGAAGCACCAAATGGCTACCAAAAAGTTTGACCTCTGGTCCCTCCCCCAGATCCTGGTGATCCACCTGAAGCGGTTCTCTTACAACCGCTACTACCGTGACAAGCTCGACACCTTGGTCGAGTTCCCGATCAACGGTCTGGATATGTCTCACTATGTCATTGACCCGGAGCATCCCCAGGCCATTTACGACCTCATTGGTGTGTGTGATCATTACGGACACCTCGGTGGCGGTCACTACACTGCCTATGCCCGCAACAAGGACGATGGTTGCTGGTACCACTTCGACGACAGCACTGTCCAGCAGGCCGTCGAAGGGAAGGTCGTGTCCCGTGCTGCTTATGTAATGTTTTACCAGCGTAGAGGAGAGAAGGCCCATCGATACCCCGAGAGCAAGGAAGACGGTCTCTACAGCGAAGACGACAACATGGATGCAACTGATTCTTAGGTTTAATGTCAATGTGTGATCTAGTGTGTCACATGTCCTTTATTTCTTTTCGCCGGATGAACCTGCACTTGCAGTGAGAAAAAAATCTTAAATATTTATTTGAGTGTGGCTGTATTTTCACCATGCCTTTTTTTCCTCCTGGGATTGCCTGTCTGTATCAGATTCCAGGCAATTTGTTCATCATCCTAGCCTGTAATTTTTCCAGACGTAGGAGTATTTCTTATCGATGGGGTGATGGAAATTCAAATCAGCAAGTGAATAAAGCCTGGCTTTCTATTATGAATTGTACTCATTCATCAAGAAAGAGATATTCACCTCTTGAAATTGACTGAGTTGAGAGAGATTTTGTGGAGTCCTTATAGAATGTCAAGTCAAGTAAAATAAGAACCAACTACTAAAAGCACAATCATGTGCAGGACAAAAGCACAACCCAGGCTGTCACTAACAGTGACATGACAACATGGGAAGAACACATGCTTTCCTAATGGCATTTTTCTTCTATTTTTTTTTTAGGGTTAAAGTCTTAGTGTTAGTATATCTATAGTACAAAGCAATAAGTGGTTTCCATGAGACAGGTTTGTCAGAATTCATAAATGATGTGCTGTACTCATCTTCAGTTACTGCCTAATGTTGAGTCAAGTCTTAAATGTACCATTTGTTCATAGGCTTAATTTATGAAGCCTATGTGGAGGAGGAATATGAATACAGTCGTCCCTCGCCACTTCGCGCTTCGACTTTCGCGGCTTCACTCTATCGCGGTTTTTTCAAATACCTGTATATTGGGTAATACGAGTGTAATGGTGACTAAAGATCTATTAGAGCCCTCTAGACATGAAATAACACTCTTTATTCACCATTACACTCGTATTACCCAATATACAGGTATTTGAAAAAACCGCGATAGAGTGAAGCCGCGAAAGTCGAAGCGCGAAGTGGCGAGGGACGACTGTATACCTTTTTTTTTAGCTACCAGGTTAAAAATAATCTTTTTATGATCTGAAAAAGAAGAATTTAGGAGTTTATGTTGGCAAGTGGAAGATGAGAGGCTTGTTTTTAAAGTGGATTGTTTAAAGTTCTTCAATAGTCATCTGTCTTGTGAAAATGACAAATTTTCTTGGGTTTCCAGAAATTTTCCAAGAAGTGCATATTTCCACTTGAGTCAGATTGTCAATAATTGAAACAAAATAATATCATGGTGTAAAGTGATTCTGGGTTGACTTCACAGTTCTTATCCTCCTGGCATATGTTTCCCTATGGGAGTAATTTCATTTAGGAAAGTGTCGTGTCGGTCTGATTAACGTTCCTTTGCATGAATTCGATCAAGGCTAGCATTTCAATGAGGTTTCAGTGGGAAATTCATTCCACACATGTGAACATGCTTGAGTTTCACTCATATAAATCTCTTGTTATCTTGATGACCTTGGTTGTCGAAGGAAGAGATGCCACAACTTGTGCTATGATTTATTACTCAATTCCCTCTTAGCTGCCATTGGAATGTAAGCATGAAAAGTGCATGACACGAATGTGGGTTCCACCCAGGCGTGGCGCGAATGTGACAGGTGGGGCCAGCCAAAGAGGATGGGGAAATGCGGGACCATCGGGAAGGTGATCGTGATTGCGATCCCCGTCCTGGTCGGGATCGCCGTCTACCTCCACGAGCAAGACCCGGCCTACCTGGCCGTGCTCTATCAGATCCCGGGCATGAAGGAACTCGCCCGGTCCTCTCACCGGGTCCTGTCGCTCAGGTGAGAACGGGCGGGTCTGCTTGGAATCGTCTGCGAGTGTCCTAAGAGGGCAATAAAAGTTATTTTTAGCAAAAATTGTGGGCTGGCAAGTGCTTGGATAGTTGCCCATTTTTATGTCAAGTAAAAGGAAAACAATTAGTCACCAGCCCCCTGTTGTGACAGAAATGGACCAGCTGATCTCAAACTCACATCCAATCTTTCATTGTCCTTACTGATGATTCCTTGTGTTTATTCATTTTTTAGATTAATTCTGGGTACAAGACATTTATTTGTTCATAGCATGCCATATTTGAAGATGTTTTCCTTCTTAACTTCACTCCCAAGTGGCACATAATGATGAGGCTCATCATGAACTTGGAGGCTTTGGAATTGAACAAGAACTAGTCTTACTTTTTCTTTTTAAGGAGTAAGGACACAACAGGAGTTGGCTTGAGATGGTGTCACTTCCCAAACATGGCGAACAAGTAGTTTGTTTTCCTTTGATCATTTGCTGATGAGCTGCTGTGAAGCTAGGTCTTGCATTTTTGGGGTTTTCCTGATTCCACTTTCCCCATGCCAACATGTTGCAAGAGAATTTATATTTTTCCTACTTGAATTCAATCCTGTGATGCAAATGTATTGCATATAAATTTTCATGTACATATTCTTTGATACTCATGCTGCTGTTGGAAATGAGCCTCTAGTACAAGGCCTTGATTCAAACTCTTTTTTAAATGTGGCAATCATCTCTTTCCAGTTATCACAAAGAGGTTTAACTGTCCATAAGAAGCAGTGCAGTAGATGTGTTGGTTTTTATTTTTATTTTTCAAAACTGCAAGTCACATGCACCTTTATTCACAGTACTTGAAAATTCCCTCGAGAAAACGAGGATCGGGTCAGACTCGACCTCGGCAAACAGACGGATCGGACGATTCCCACGATATCGCGACACTCCAATGTAAAGAGCAATGAGGAAAGGAAGATTAGATAAAGCAGCAAATGCCATCAGAGTTATTTACTGTGTACTTTGTACTATGTGGGGTCTGTCATACATGATATACCCTCTTGTCCCACTTTGGGCCACTTAAGTCAACCACTTTTTGCTTTTATGGAATGCACTAGCAGAGCTTCTGCATGGTAAAAGAGCACAGTTTCTGAGATATGGAGAGGCTCGGATTTTTCAGATTCAAGATGTTGCTTTATTATGGTCTCCTGATGGGCCTGAGGTGTTTGCGAGAGATAAGAATGGGTTTGGGTTATTCAAAGGCTTGGTTTTAGTTGATGAAGTTGAACAGTGGTGATAATCTGATAACATGGACAATGCTGACAACATGAAATAATATTGAAGGAGAGAAGTCCATGCATGTCTCCCAAGATTTTCAGAAGCTTCTTGATTTTTTTTTTTTTTTGCTTTCAATGCTCCACTGTTGGTGATTCCTCAAAAGTGTACAGTCTTCTCCATCAGAGAATGAATGAGGAAGCAACATTGTAAGTTGAGAACTTATTGAGATTCATTGAACAGCCTGCAGTTCTTGAGGTCTATGGAGAATAAATGAATTAGTCTCAGGACTTTTAACAGAGTCTATGTGATTATTTAAACTTGTATGAGTCCCAAAACCAACATGGAAAAATACCTGATTCAATTAAATCACACCTTCATGAGACTTGGACTGGATGATCAGGAATGAGACTCAGGCTGCCAATCCATTGTTTAACCCAGGCTACAATAAGTAAACTACTGGGTGTTGCACATAGATAGCCCCCCCTCCACAGCCTAAACTGTAAGAGCTAGGAAAAAACTCATATATCATGAGAAAGAGCATTCATTTTTTAATCTAAACATGTACTTATCTTACTTTTTTATGCATCCTGGCTCTATCTTTGAGAGCTTTAATATGAACAGGGTAAGGTGAAAAGAGGCACTTAAAAGAGTTCAGTGTTATCTTCCACGTCCTTCAACTTTGTCCACGTCCTTGATGTCACTTTGCAAGGCTTCCTGGCAGAGTCTATGCTGCTTGCCCTCCATGTGCATAAGCCTCAGCTCAGTCTTTCAGGATAACCCCAATGGTTTGGGCCACGTTCAGATCAGGAGAGTTTCCTGGCCATTCCGCATTTCCAAAAAAAAATAGCAATCCCTGCACCTTTCAGCAATTGCTTTGTGAATCCAAGCTTTGAAAAATAGGGCTTCATCAGACAGAAGCTGAACACTTAATCCTTTTCAAAACCCATGAATGGGTAAGGAATTCAGCTCTGACATCACAAGCTTCTCAAAACATAATTACATGAATGTGATCAATAAACGTAAGTTTTTTAACATTGTACGACATCAGAAACTACAAACTGGGATTGAATAGAAACGAAATTTAACAAGGATTCCAAATATATCTTTTAAAATTTTCTAGCTCCCATAGTTTGGGCTGCAGAGGCGGGGCTATTTATGTGCAACACCCAGTAGGTTGTTGGACAGAAGAGACAGCATGAAAGCACATAAGAGAATTGCAAATTATATTGAGTGGGTGAAAGGGTAAAAATAATAATAAAGAGAAAAGACTGATCTGGGCATGGGGAGGGAGGTGCCTTTGGCCTTCTCAAGCAGTGTGAGAACAATGCAGGTTTTTGGTTGGTTTATTGTAACTGAAATATATAACTTTTTTCCATTGGACATGGTTGGAAATTTAAAAAATGAATGCATGGAATTGTAATGATTCTAGTTCTAACTCTTAAGCTGATTTTGGCTACATCTGAAGCTTTTTCATACACTTTCTTCTTGAAATGCCTCATTCCAGCCCTGTTGTAGTGGACAGGTTTAGTGTGGTGACCAAGCCTAGATTAATTGTCATGCACTTGGCTGGCGGTGAGCATCAAATTTAGTGGCTGGTGTTGGACAGGTATTGGATGGGGGGTGGAGGGATGTGGAAGGAAATGCTGGAGGAGCAGGGAATGGGGGTGTCGGACGAGGATGGGGATGCCCTCCTGCAAGACATCGTCCTCACCCCCGAGGAGCTCGCCCTGCACGACGGACGGGACGAGAGGCCCATCTACCTGGCTCTCCTCGGACGCATCTACGACGTCTCTGCCGGTCGCAAGCACTATGGTCCCGGCGGGTCTTATGCCTTCTTCACCGGTGCTCTATCTCTTGTCTGTCTTCAAGGGAATTGCTGCATGTCAGAACATAACATATTTACTAACCATTTTTTAATGGCAGGGGCCTAAGCTTGGGGAACATTTGAAGACTAATTTCTATGTTCTGAACCTTATAATAATGATTGTGACATAACATTGTTGAGGAAACTCAGATTACTCAGTATCATGCCATATGATGCATTGTGAAAAGCTTCAATTTCTCAGCTTCGTGTAAACATGAGTTTTAGCCAGATACTGTGAGTTTTGAGTTGATCATCATAGTTGAATGAATATTTGTTGCTCATTTAAGTGCTGGATCAGCAAAAAGGTAGCACTTGAGTAAATGTTTCAACTGAATTATTTCTGTGGAGAAGGTGTGCTGGCTGTGTCTTTCTGCACAGATTCTTCATACATAATTTCCCCCTGTAGTAGTCCTTGAAAATACAGGAGGAATCCTGCTCAAACATGGAAGTCACTTGTTCAAGGCCTAATGATATGGACTCTGACTGTTTTTAGGGCGTGATGGATCTCGAGCATTCGTGACCGGGGACTTCACGGATGCGGGTCTCACGGACGAGGTGTCCGGGCTGTCGGTCCAAGACTACCGGGGCCTCGACGAGTGGTCCGACTTTTACGACCGCGAGTACGAATACATAGGTGTGCCTTCCCTTCTTAACACTCTGATTAAATGCATTGATCAAATTCAAACCCCTCATAGACATGTAGAGCTTAAGCATCTTAAACTCTTTTGGTACGTTCAGGGAAGGTCGTGGGGAGATTCTACGACGAGAAGGGGAAGAAGACCAAGTACGCAAAGCAGGTCGAGCGCTGGATCGGGGAGGCGTTCTCGGCCAAGGAGGCCGAGGACGAGGAGAAGAAGGTGATGCCCCCCTGTAACTCCGAGTGGAAGCAGGGGCAACGGCCCCGCGTCTGGTGCTCCGACAAGAGGTACGGTCTGCTGCCTGCCGTCTGCTTCCAAAAAGGAGCGTTCTGCATTTGAGGCTCCTAGGTTGCCGGAATGTGTGGCCATGCTTCGTCTATCATCTTGGGACATGGCCTTGAATTTTGTCAAATGGAGGCACCACTTATATTTTTCAATTTGATACATTTCCCAACCCAACTCAAGTGCTCCTATCCCACAGAACTCTTATCTTCATGAGAAGAGCTGACTGTCTGGGATGTACTAATTGTGCAGCAGTCTCCTTCGCTATGACTGAAATCCTATTAGGCACCTTATATTCACTTTTTGGTTGCTTTGAGCAGTTCAAGAATTTCTTGCAGCTTGACGTTTTAATTAAATGAAGAACCTGTTGGACTTTTTGGAAAGTGCTAATTTATCATGTGCAGCTCTTTCATTTTAGTGAATGCTGGAGAAATTTCAGCATTTTGGCTCTATTTTCAGCTGAGAGAAATCACAGAGATGCACTCTTCATACAACAGTAACCACTATGAGGTCATGGAACAGGCATTGCTCATTATGTATGCATACTGAGTTCCATGCTTTTCTTGTCACCTGTCATAAGCCTTCAGGAGACGATGCAGCGAACTACTCGCTTATTGCCTTGAACTTTACTCTCTTAGGGTCATGGGCTGACATTTTGACCCTGCCCTGGTTGTGCAAAAATTGCCACTTGTCAATATTATTGGTCATGTAGTTCTCTCACTGCTGGTTCCTTACAGGGCTGGCAGAGGGCAGTGTTGGGCATATTTTGTGAAATGCAAAACTAATTCAGCAAAAACTAATGTGCAATTTTCACACATCCTTCGCCAGAAAGCTGGCACTAAGAGGGTTAATGAGTTTATTTTCTACCTCTTAGATCCCTTGAAACCCCCCCTCCCCAATAAGCAATCAAGTTCACAAGTTAGTACCAGTAGTACTGAGATATGTAGTGAACAAGAGTCATCAGCTTCAAAATAAAAGCAAATTCTTTCAATAGCAAAACATGAATTCTGAATAAAATCGCCCAAAATTTATTATAGGATGCTGCTTGAGGGAACTAAAGGGTGCCATATATGCATCTCTGTGAACGCTGGTGAAGTCTGGTTTTATCGACTCCAATGTACTAGTAAAATATTAGCACTTAACCAGAACCTAATTCATAAATGTATGATGTTTTGGTTACAATCTGGATGTGCTTATTTCCTCTTTGCACTTAGCCGCCTCACTCAATTGGCTGAATTTCCAAGTGATTTCCCAAGGGAGATGTGTTTGGAGACGCACACGGAAAAAATTTGATCAAGCATGAGTTAACCCCATGAGCAGGTTTTGCATGCTTTATGCATGCAATATGAAAATGAGCAATCCCTCTAGCTTCAAAGGGGTTCCCCCTGCATTGTAGACTTTTATTTTGGAAAAGTCTGTATTGCATACCAGGGACTTGCAATAGAAGAGTCCATTTGATTTTCCTTAGTAGCATTTCTATGGGGACATTTAGCTCATGTACACGAGGGATGGTTTCATCCTCGTTCCTGAAAATTAAATTACGTTTTTGTAGAAGCAAGAAATTAGCCTGAAGAATTAATATTGATGGCCTGAGGTTCATGATGGGTCAAATGTATCCTTGGCACCTTCGTTACGCATTCATTGCATCATTTTCTCACAATTTAAAATGTTTGAAACATTTTCAACTGCATTTTTCTTGTTACACAATCTGAGACCTTTGTTTTTCAGTGGAGGCATCTCTCGAGACTGGGCAGGGGTCCCACGGAGGTTGTACAACCCGGGAGGGGAGACGCGGTGCGTGTGCGTCAAGAACTTCGGGCCGCCCACTCATCGCTACGCGGGGGTGGAGCACTCGGAGGACCGGGGAGACCTGGACCACCCGCAGCTGCGGGAGTACGAGGACTGCGATCCGGCTTCCGTGTCCTGTCTCCTTCCGGCTTCGTGAAGGCGAAGCATCGGATGCATTGTGATAACTCAGGGTTGTGTACATGTTATTGCCTCTAGTATTATAAGTGTAGTCTGGTTTATACTGGAGATTTGATTAAGACAGCATCAGATATTAAGCAGGTTTTTCGGTTTCTGTTCATGATTGTGCTAGATTGTGTGAACTTGGAACGAGGAGTGAAAACATCAGGATTCGATGAATCCTCAATTCTTTCGTCCTCAATGTCAATATGCATATCCATTTTCCAACCTGGAGAACCACAAAGTAACACGTGACAGTGTCTGGTTTCCGTCAATTTGAACTAAGATTCTCGGACCCCCCCTCCACTCAGATATTTTGACAATCTTTGCAATTTATGGCTTTTCTTCCCTTTCCTTTCACATCCTTGTTAGTTCACATTTGGGACTAAAGGAGGCAAACTTTTTGCCAGACGTGCCGGTGATGTCGCGATTTCTCGTCGGGTCGCTCGCAGACGGTGGGAGATAATCTTTGGGGGAAATTTGTTTAGTGTCTGTGGGGATTCACAGGCAAAGTATTGCATTATTCCTATGGGGTTGTGATAAAAATTGTCAAATTAATGGCATGTTTCCATATTTCTAAAAGATGGAGTCAATGCCAGCCATAGAATGTGATGAATTTGTTGCGCACGAATCACATCTGTTATTCTCGGTGCCTCGAATGACACGAGGGCATCCTCGTGACTTTCGTGCTTGAAGTCGATCGCTCCTCGTGATGGACTCGATTGCATTCCACATGGAGATTGGCTCAGTCCTCTGCATTCCTGTGTATTTTTGCGATGATGGAATACACTTTTCTGTTTGGAGAGTTTTTAATGAGGTTTTTCTTTCTTTCTGGGCCAGTGTCAAACTCGTGACATCCACTGTTCGCTTGTGGAATTTGTGATGTAAATTCCTGATCTTGCAGCGAGACTCCATGAAGATTCCCTGATATGGGGTGTGAAGTCTCGAGTCATATGCAGCAGTTCATGAAGAACTAGAGTTGATGACTCTGGGGACTACAAGGCTGAATTTGCAGGATTGTAAGTCAGATTGAAGACTTAAAAGAAGGAAATTCCATCTTTAACAGAATTAAATGAATTATCAACTTATTAAATCACTTAACACAAGTTGGAGGACACCTATTTTTGGCAACGATAGCGATTGGAGATGACAATCCAAGATGTCTACAACAGATGCTGTGCCAAATAGAACAGATATTTCCAACCACCATTGGCACCAGTGCCAATTAGGGTTCTTCACTTTTTTTCTAGGCATTTTTCTTTCGTCTATCTGGGCACAAATGTTTCCACATGGCTCAGTTTTGTCTCAATATACACTGTATATGGCTGAAAACTTTTTACTCTCCTTCTGCAGAAAACTGCATTGCAGCCATTTAGTTGTGATGCAAAAGCCTGACTAGTTTGTAACTTTCATTGCTTTCGGATAATGATGAGAAAATGACTGGCACATAATCAGAGTGTTTTTTTTTATCACCAAAGGAAAGTGATCAAACTCGAGACATGCTCTGCAATTGCAGGACTGCTCAAAACCCAAACCCATTGGTAAAAGTGAATGTAGTTGTGTATATATTTCTCTATCTCAGAGTGGCTTCTATGATACCAAATATCTCAATACGTAGAGCTGTTCAATCGATGGCCTGCAGTTCTGCCGATGACTGATCCAGAGCCCTAAAGCTGAAACTGGAAAAAGGCAACAAGGCTAAGAATTGTCTTTGTGAGGCGAATTATCCTGTCGTACTCGGTTGTGAGCTCCCTGTTTCTTGGCATTCCATGTCTGTGGATTGATTGTTGGTGAATTATTCCTGCTTCAGCCAGTACCACCGGTGCTGGTGTAATCGTAAATAATATACAAGGAAGAGCAGCAACAGTTCGATGCTTTATTAAAGGAAAAATCCAAATAGGAGGGAAGGTGTCAGATCTTGATCCATTTGAGAGACGGTGCACCCTCCGGTTCTTCCTTTCTTTTCCGAGAGATGCTAGGAGTGACTTCATTCTTGTAAACTTTTTCCTTCTGACGCATCTCTTCACAGGCCCCTTCGGTTCCCACGACGAACAAGAAGCCAGAGCATCGGCTCTTGCCTAGATACATCAGGGGATCCTGACCCGAGGGAAGGCCAAAGAGGATGACGACGCTTCCTTGCAGGCCCTGATAGCGGCGAACGGTATCGACGACGATTCGCCTCTCGCCATCCATCGCGCTGCCGTGGCTGCGAGCCAGGGTCGCTGCGTCGCAGAGGGAATGTCTGTGCTTTAGTTTACTCAGAGCCCTTTTCAACCCTTCTCCTACGAAGGAGGCGAGCTGCCTCGTCTCGGTGAGTATCACAAATTCCTTCACATCTCTCAATTCGTACTCCTCGATGATTCGGACGACATTTTCGATACCCTGTACGTCGCAATCCGACCAGCTCACGTGCCGGAGATACGGTTCGCAATAAACCACAGGCATCCCCAGGACCTGGGGGCATTCTCGTGTTGGGATCTTCTTCTCCCGAGTTTCCTTGCTGGCATGGGCGAGGAAACTGTCGCACACGAGGCTTGGACTGCGGATGACCTGCTTCAGATCCTGCGAAACTCCAAGATATTCCCTTTCTCTGTCTGTCACCTCGATCTTTGAATATACGCATTGCTCCAAATCGAAAGATAGGAAAAAGCATCCGGTCTCGTCCCAGATGTTCTCCAGTAAACCCAGCCATGACGTCGACTTGCCTTCATCCACGGAATTGTAAAAGCACAAGTTGATGGACTCATCGATGAAGACGTGACTGTATGAGCCATATATTGCTTTCAAGTCTTCCCCCCGCATTTTTAACACATTCTTTAGAGCCTCTTTCCTGTTGAAATCTTCGTCAGGGTCTGGAGCATCGGGGACTTTCCAGCCCATGAAGGCAAAAAAGGTATCAACCGTGACACTCGGGCCTCGACACCCACCGACGGGCTTCCATCTCCCCCCCAGTTTCTTCTTCATCGAACGGTGAATCTCGTTCCGAAGATAAATCGCAAGCGGCCGATTGAAGCACAACACCAGCACTCTGCTCCGAAAATCCTCAGCCAGGATCCTCGCGGCGGACTCGGTCAGAATCCACGTCTTCCCCGTGCCCGCGACCCCCGCGATCACCCTCCGCTTGTCCCGCGACGCGTCCGCCGTCCGCACCCAGTCCATGGCCGACCTGAGGTGGGGAGGGACGAAGATGGGGATCGCGGGGTTGGAACCCTCCTCGGCCGGGTGTCGAAGGAGCTTCGCGGTCTCCTCGATCAGCCAGCCCACGTTGCGGTTGTTTATGCTTTCTTGGAAACACCAGGCTCCGATGAACCTGAAAAATGGAGAGATCGGATATTCGACTCGATCTCGTGAGCATTTCATGTACGAAAAGAAGAAGCAGGAACGACGAAGGATTGCGGAAAACATACATGGACAAGAGATTGAGGTAGATATCTTGAGAAAGAGGTTTTTGTAAGGGCTCTTTCTTCCCGAAAATACAGTTTTCCCACCATGATTTAAAGGAACCAGCACTCTCGCACTCATCGGCGCTGAGAACACCTGGCTTTCTCCTGTCTGAGCCGATTACCTTGTGGCAGGGAACACAGGCGAACCCAGGAGAGCTGCTGAATATTCCCACTGGAAATTCACCAAAGGCGTTTTCATATATTTGTATTATCTTCTCCTTCCCCTTCTCGACTTGCTTGAATGCCTCGTTGATGCGTTTGTTCATGTAACGATATCCCTGAGGCTTTTTGATCTCCAGGATCTTCAGCCCTGCATATCTGTGGATGACGACGATGTCAGACTCCATGTTGTTGCCGAGGGTTTTCGTGTTCATCACCACGAACATGGGCTGCGGTTCGGCGAGAGAAAATTCCAGGATTTTCTTCATTACGAGCAGTTCCGCTTCGTCGCCGTCTTTTTCCTTTTCCCGCATCACGACGGGGAAGAGAACGCGACAGCCGCTCTCCCAATCGGGGAATTCCTTTTTCAGGAATTCTTTGGCTCCGTCGATCGTTTCCTTCCGATGCCCTGCGGTGAGGTGAAGCATTTTTTCCAGGAACTCGGGCATGCCATCTCGCACCTCTGCCTCGGGCTCGTCGTCTAACTCCATGGCTTCGGTTTCCTGCATGGGGTCTGCCATCGCTATCAAAGAAGACAGAAAGCAAATTTTCAAAAATGAAGATGCTGACAGGGCAAATAAAACATGACTTGGCATTCGGTCGCCAGTTCGTGACTCCAAATGGAATTGGGTTGGATTGGAAATTTCTGTTGTACGGTATTTCAAGGTCGGATGGTTAGGATGCGGGGAAAAAGATGATTTCGGTGGTATCGGCTCCATTGGAACGAGAGATCTGTGCCAGGGCTGGTACTCTCTAGTGCTTTAGATCTTTGTGACGAGTCGGGATCGCCCGCTTCGCCAATCGTCATCAACTTTATTGCCGCACGGATCTCCATTTTCTCAAAATTTTCCCCCCAATTTCGACTCATTCACCCTCCGAAGAATAAGAGTAAACGTAAAATGTTCCCACCGAACTTGTGACAAATGTATGGAGAAATTTTGTTATGTACGGGGTGGGCCAAAAATCCCATTGCACTCAATTAACATTTAGAAAACAATAAAAACTTAATAAACATTTCTTAAACAGAAAATTGATTAAATCTTAGATTTGTGGATCTCCGCGTGCCCCATCATGTCCTATGGCACATTCTTTTAACCATCTCATCAACTGTGCACGGAATGAAATATAATATAAGGAGACTTTTGACCCACCCCGTACGCGATGAACATGCTAGTGTGCTTCGCATGCATGGAATGAGGGTCTTGCATGTCATGCTGCATTAATATTGTCACGATATTGTATATAGTGTATTTTTTTTGCTTTAATCCATAGACCTGAATAAGTGTATTTTCTCGGATTGACGCGAGATGGCGCCTCTGGCGCCACGTTATTTACCACACCTTAAACCGGTACTTATTATGTCTAAATATCCGATGTGTGGAGGGAAGGATGGGTCC
>CAJPEV010004203.1:0-24019 GCA_905338385.1 Darwinula stevensoni | reverse complement strand
TATATTTGTGATACATTTGAGATATGTTGATTTCCAGGCCAAAACTTAAAGTTAAAAGTCCCTCCAACCCAAAGTTAGAAGGCGACGCAATGTGAAATTCAGTTTTTCCAATCAGATATATGCAGCAATTGTATCGTTTGGTTGCAATAAATACGAACACCTTGGACGCTGGTAATACATTTTTTTTCCTAATCACACATCCTATATTATTGGTATACATCTCCCCCCAAAATGGGTGACCCCAGGGCATGTACCTTCAAAGTCGGTTTTTTCTTGAATTCTACATCCCAAAAGGTACAAGTGTCCCAAGTTTCATATTTCTAGCTTTTCTAGAACATGGTTAGTATTAGCGTCAGTCACTCACGATCGTCTCTACATGCAATTTTCGGGCCTTCGGCGCTCCATTCCCGGGAAAGTGATTCATTCAATAATTTAATCTCAACGTGGCAAAAAAAAACGTATTAAAAGTTTGCGCCCTTTGGAATGCGTATCGAAGGAGAATGAACCGATATATTCTTAGGAATAATTACTATCATTCTTTCTTGCGTGCCTAACTTCAAATTTCTTTATAATCTGCCCTGAGAGGGCATATTTGAAAAGTTGGAAATTAACTCAGCGATCGAACAGGTTGCTCCAAGTTTCAACTTTCTCTAGTTCTCTCCTTCTTTGAATCAGATAAGTTTCCGGAAAATGCGCCTTTTGAAAAAATATGCCCTCAAGGGTTTCACTTGATGATGAACATTTTTTTTTTTACTGAAATCAGTACTCGGAGAACAACGTGCATATCAAGTTCCAGCCGTATCCGTTAGCTCTTTTTGCTGTGATTCAATCGGCCAACATCTGGAAGGTGTGATAAAAAAAAAGTCCGAACACTTAGCCAATTTTGGGATCGGTCCTTTGTTGGCGACCAACGTTGGTCCAATCACTATGACGAAGATGTGCCATGCTTGGCCCGATGAAGAATCGCCTTCTGGGATTCGATATCTCTTCGGGATTCGAATTCCTGAAGTGGAAGCAAATGAACCCCAGTATGTCCCCAGTAAAATGGATCGGTGACTTTTACTGTGCTTTTTTCATGCTTCCAGGATTTGTCATGGGAAATGATGATTTCATAACCGGAACAATGGTAGCAATTTCTGGCTTAAAAATCACTTCAACAAGCGATTAAATATGTACTCAGTCCCGTGGTCTGGCACAGCTGGAGTGGAAAAACTGAATTTCACATTGCGTCGCCTTCTAACTTTGGGTTGGAGGGACTTTTAACTTTAAGTTTTGGCCTGGAAATCAACATATCTCAAATGTATCACAAATATAATATACATAACATATGATGCAGTCGGGAGAAAATCAGAGCAAGGAGAGTTATTCCCGTTTTGCTAATTCCTGTGCGGAGAGTGTGCCGGCTTAAAAATCGTTGACCGTGCGATTATCCTCTAAGGATGCGACACGATTCGCGACTCTTATCTGTCTGGAATTTTCTCACACGCGGTGCGGCAATCGTTTCCTGAATTTATTCTCGGCTCATCCGGCGTAGGGGAATCGGGACATCGTCACGTCCTAATTCCCTGAGTGTTCCCCTTTTTAATGTTTTGCTTCCGTTCCGATAGATCTGCGAGAAACAGGATGCGGCGGAAAAAGAAAACCGATATTAACGCTGCATCATAACGGACCGAATGGAGTCGCCACAGAACGGTCTCAGGACGAATTGCTGGATCGGAGCATCGCGATTACTTCAATTAGTATAGTCTGCGTCGCAAAGCCCCAAGGCAGTTCCCTGTGCAGACCTGGGTTCCCTGCAGCGCTTCGGCATGGATACAATGAATGCTTGGATACGAGGAACCGAACTCGCGAGATTGTGTTCTCCGAAAGATATAGTGAAGAAAAAAATTCCAAATAAATATTGTGTGTTTAGATGCACCCAGAGAAGCAAGAGGGGACATCTCGGACTTCCCATCTCGTGTCATCGATGTCACGCCAAGGCGCGTGGAGCGCCCTCGGGTTGCATCACGAATTGTGATGCGCATTAATCTCATCTTGGAGTTCCGAAAGGCTAGAGGATCGGTCTTCCGGGTTCCGGAACAGTATTCCAGGTTCGATGGTATGCATCGATGATCTTCGATTGTTTCCCTCGTCCTTCCGCTAGGTTCACCGCCCTCTTGAGTCGTCCCTGGTGGAAGCCCTGGTGAGAGGTGACTCACATTTCATCTACAAGAAAAATGAGTTTTTGCAAGCCAGAATGTTACGATATTTCCATTATTTTCATGAATTCATACCTCGAGGATGGATACATCGATGACTGTTCTCATAATGACTGAAATGGAGGCTGAGAAAACATTCATCCAAACATCCCAGGGAATTAAACTTGAAAATACTGAATTTGAACCATAGCTGCTCAAAAGTTGTAAAATCGAAAATGTTTTGAAAATGTTAAATTCAAGAAAACATTTCAGACTTCCAGAATAAAAGGAGGCTATGCACGGGGTAATCCTTACCGAACGACATACCCAGCAGCGAAGAGACTTAGAAAAAGGCCCTGCCTTTTCATTGACCCTCATCCCGCCGACCCCCGTTCAGAACCGCATCCTAAGAGGCCGTAAACGACCATCATTAAGGGGAGGATGAAGGGGTTGCACAAAAGACCTTAGCCGTCCTTCTTTTTCATTATGCGAACATCCCACAATTTTCTATCTCGGCCTAAGCATATTTTACCTTGAAGGGAAGAATCATCCATGAATCCTTCAGGATGCTCGCAGCGGAACGTGACAATGCCTATAGGTGATCCTAGGTATTCTCCCTTTTCCCGACCGCGAATGGCGTCCGGGAATTGAGGATCATCGGATGCTCTCTCACGCCCTTTTTTAATTCCGAAATGTTACGGCGAACCCCACGAGTTTGTCGAAATGAAATCGTCATCCTTTCGACTCGCTCCGGACGAAGGGCCAGAATCCATCCCACGTGCAGAACGTGAAGAACCAACAGGACGCGAATCGTAGTCGAAGGCGAAGCAGTGAGGTGTTTGCTGCCTAGTGCAGCATTCAGGGTGATTCATAAGTAAGTACAAAATTTTTTATTTTGTAATTGCAGGCTGCAGAATTCAAAATTCAAAATTTTCTCCTTTCTTACTTGAGAATAATGTCGTGGAATTCAATTGCAATTCGATATAATGTTACCCGATGAAGATTTTTGAGCTTCCAAGAGGTCACTCCATAAGAGATAAACTAGGAATCGATATCTATATCTCTAGAATGTTATATTTTTCCATTACCATATCGCTAGAAAGGCCTTGCACGGCTTCATACGATGTTCCGAATTGTATATAAGAAATTAAACTTGAAAACAATTTTTTTTTTATTTTGTGAAAATCAAGTTTTCCCTGATCTTGGTGAACAACAAATGCAATCCAAAGAATGTCACCAAATGGACTAGCTGACCCGGTATGAGAGAAAAACCATCTCACAGATCTCTGAAATACCATTCAAGCGATATATTGCACGACTGTATTCAGTCTTTTGGAAAACGAGGGAAATTTTGGAATATGCAAATTTTCACTACTGGGGGAAGAAATGCTGATCGGAAAAAAAGATGCCTCAATTCATTTCTCGTTGAAGGGGTCTCAAGCTGATGAAACACTAACTCTGGATCCCGCGAGTGCTCAGCCGCATGGAGCAATTCTCGAAAACAAAGATGAAACGGGAGAAAGCCCTGATTTTCTCTGTATTTCAGACAAATAGGCAATTCAGACAATTTACCGCAACGAGTGATTTGTCTTTTTTCCCTCGTCCCATAGGGATATTCCCTAGTAGCACATAACACTGAAACAACATGGATTCAATATTGATTCAACATCCGGATGTTGAATCAACATCGAATCAATGTTGATTCAATGTTATGTGCTACTAGGGTTGGGGGTCAAACACACATAATTCCCACATTTCACACAAATTCATCATCAACCACAAACAAACTCAAACCGTGCAGCTGAAATCTCATTGAAGCTCCACGGACCTCCGAATTCCACCTCAGGGACCTTGAGATATGGTAATGGGAGGTTAATGGGATGTGCATGGAGTTTTTCTCTCTTCCGCCGATATTTCGCTAAGTGGAGATCCGAATGAGGAGATTCCTTTTTGGACTGACTGCAATCGCTGATAATTGTTGTCGCGAAATGTGAAATGGTTAAGAGTCATTTCATATAATAACATTAGTCGTGTTCGTATGGAATGCGGTAATACGGTAACATATGGAATGGTAATATGCTGCAGGAATTTCGAAAGCTGTATCCCAGCCATATCGTCACTATTCCCCGCACAATTTATGGCATTTGCAACAAATGGAAGCGCCTCATGCGAATCGGAGCTCGGTCGTCATTTAACTGGAGAAACTACCGATGGGTTGTTAAGGTGCCGTTCAAAGAGGGAAGGGGCAGCCCCATAGCCGGATATTCCCGTTGGTAGACTGTCATGTCAAAACAGAAACCTACAGTTCTCGTTTTCGTCTTCTGACGAAGGTAGGATACTAAATGAGGGTTACAATCAGTGTTACTTCACGAGAAACGTGTGCATCATGAGAGTATCAAAATTGGCGACACACGGATGGAAGCACCTCGCAAGATTTCGTCTCCCAAGCACATACAATACCCTTGCATCACCGATTAGCTCATGAGCTATTAGCGTTAGCATATGGTACATACACCAATGATTCTGAAACAGTACGGACCTACGACACCTGAGTGATGCGTTCCTTGCATCAAATTACTCAGCAGGCTGCACGGTTCTCTTATTCCTGAGCTCAGCATTCGCTGCCTCTTGCTGTTCAGCGGTCAAAGCGCTTCTGCGCACATCTGCTTTCTGTTCATCACTGATTCTAGCCATTACGGCTAGCACCGATTTAGGCACTTCGCACCGCAACTGCAGTGGCAAACGTTGTTTTCGTTCCAGACCAACCGATTTTTACCAGCAACAACTGCCTCATCGCCGTCCTGTGGGATCTCCAACATTTAATCTTCGCGTTCAACCTCACCTCGCAAAAATTGCCACCATTTTGATGGGAGGTGCACCTCGTTTGCGCGACAAATGAAGCACAGACTTTTTTAGACTATTATCCTGACTTCATCAATCATGAGAACTGAAATAATTCGGCCATTACATGAAACGAAAATAGGAAACTACTGCATGGAAACGATGGCGCGAACCGTAACGTCTAACCTAACGAAAAAAAAATCAACTCAGAAAAAAACACTTCAGCAAAGATTTTATTTAAATAAAGAACTTGCAGTTAATCAGTGAAAAAGTGACACGCATTCAGTTATTACTACCCTTTGATTGACAACCAAGTATGAAGCCTATGGCTCATACTGATATAGCCCGATGGACCTAGCGCTAAAATAGTTGGATGGCCACGCCTATGGCCTAGAATAACGTAGCCTCCATGACCTGGCGCTTTGAGTGGTGGATGGCCTAGACTATGGCCTAAAATGATCTAGCCTCGTAGGCCTCGCGCGTTGCGGTGACAGACACCAACACAACTTCTCCCCAGCACATTGAATACTCTTGCATCACCGATTATCTCATGTGTTATTAGCATTAGCTAATAACACATACAGGTATACGTACAGGTACCACTGATTCTGAGAAAGTACGGGCTATTTCCAAGAACTTGTTCAACTTTAGCACAGAGGAAATGTTGTG
Source organism: Darwinula stevensoni (assembly GCA_905338385.1). Classification (NCBI taxonomy): domain Eukaryota; kingdom Metazoa; phylum Arthropoda; class Ostracoda; order Podocopida; family Darwinulidae; genus Darwinula; species Darwinula stevensoni. The sequence continues at coordinate 18,332 of CAJPEV010004203.1, read as the reverse complement.
CACGTGCAGCAGAATACTAATGAGTAATTCCTGAAAATGCTTGACCTACACATAAGCACCAGTGAGCAACAGTGTGAGCGTTAAGTGTAAGTTGCAGCAAAAGCACTTTTTCGTTGTGGCAGCAATGTGAAACAAATGTCCCATTCCTAGAGCAAAATGTACAGCCTGACAGTGCTCGCTGCACAAACGACTGTAGTGATTTGAGATGACATGGAGAGGCCTGACAAAATGACCCGAGTTCCATGGTGTAATGATAGCACACCTGACCAGCAAGCAAGAGGTCCGGGTTCAATTCCCATCCGCCCCCGGCTTTCGACACCTGAGTGCTCCGTTCCTTGCATCAAGTTGCCCAGCAAGCTGCATGCTTCTCCTATTCCTGAGCTCAGCATTCGTTGCCTTCGAAATAGACAACAATAACACATGAAACCAACCTAACCTAACCTGATCTAACCTAGCTAGCGTTTTAAACTGTGGCTTCCATCGAAAGTCCAGTTAATTGAAACAATCAGGGTCAAAATGGCAGTGTCATGTATTGCACATGTGGGCTACTTAAAAGTATGCTAAAGTGTGGTTTAACCTTATTGGATTATTACATTTCGCAAATTAACACGCGCAATTTCCGAGGAGGTTCGCATGTTATTAAAGTCATGGAAGTTCAGCATCTATTTATTTGCTGTGTTTAATTGCTAGGGAGTGGAGAGGGCAAGTTTGAAATGTTGGGAGGATGGCGTGATTTCGTATTAAATTCAACATCGTCAGAAAGAACAAAACGGAATTTTTATTCAAATATTGGTTTTCGTGACTGAGTTCACCCTCTGAATTCCGACTAAACATTTCTCATTCGGTATTTGCATTTTTCATTCACAAAATAAATAATTGACAATTTTGTGAGTTACAATTTGAAATCATTAGCTTATTCAGGATAATCCTTTGGTTTGGACCACTTATAACAATCGAAACATTTTAAGAAACTGGAGGGAATGGTCCGCTTGAGATTCTTTCAAGATGCGTTGTAATCAGTTGGATTGGATATATCCGATCCCAACTACTACTAAGTCCCCCTGGGAATACAGGTAGATATAAAAACCCAGGTGGCTTCACCTATAAATTATTAGAAATAGGTCTTAAGGTAGTTGTGATAAACTCGAAAATTGCCAGTGTATCGAGCGCGCCCTCAAAAGGAAATTGATTCCTTTGCTCTAAGTCACTAGTTCTTATTCCTGGCAATGGATGATCTGGGCAAGAACCCCGGAAAGGTCAGCGAAACAATGGAGGAGCAGCACGATGAGAACAAGGAGGAAGACCATGGATGCTTCGAATTTTGTCGAAAATCCACTTGGAGAGAACGAGGCCTGATCCTCTATGGTGACCTGGTCGCCCTTTTCGGATTCGCCTCCTTCTCCATCATAGTTCCGTTCTTCCCCGCTGCCGTAAGTTCATGCATCAGCACCTTTCATATAATCGAGCAGGTTAATTCAAGTGCTACTCCGACAGGCGGAGAGGAAGGGTGTCAGTAGCACGACGACTGGTCTGATCGTCGGTGTTTTCTCTCTGGTCGCTTTCCTCTTGGGACCGATCGTCGGCAAATACGTAAGTTGCCGTCCTTAACCTCTTCGTGAAGGAATTCGAAAACAATAGGAGTTTAAGAAACATGTGAAACGGAGGAAATACATGTTTCAGCTTCCGCATATTGGCCTGAACAGGGCAATCTTCGGTGGGACATTCCTCTCCGGAGGGGTCTGTTTATCATTCGGGTGAGTCGAAAATCAATTTTGATTTTTCGTTTAACTACATATTGAGTGCTACATATGAGCAACTACGCGAGGAGTGTCAAACATTATATTGGAAAGTAGATCTCAATACCATCATGCTAACTAAACTGAGACTAACATGAGAATACCGGGAAATTCAGGTTGAGAACAACGAACATTTCCTTGAAGTCACTTCCGTACCTCCGTCGAAAATTTTATTTAAAAAAGGTAAATATTGTTGTTTTCATGATGTTCCTTTGGGAAGTTGTAATTCCCAGTTGATGTACATCGACAAATCTATATGCTGCAAGCAAACATGATTTCACCGGCCCCAATCGATGTTTGACGAGTACTTAAGCAACAATGAGGAAATATCCCATAGGAAAGCGGGTGAACCCCTCCTCACATTCCAATGGACAAAATCCTGCTGAGGCGTCAGACACGTGACGCCTATCGTCAAATCGAACACATACGAACCACCCCATCCGCATCACTCCATTCGGTCGAGAGCAAACCGCGTTTTTTACCGCGCGGCACACTTCCCACTTCCAGCACCATCCGTTGCGCTCGATCCGACCATCTTTGCATTCTGCGTCCTCTCTTCCCGAATTCCTTCGGAAACGTCGACCTCCCAGCTTAAACGATTCAGGGAAAGATGAAGAAATCTGCAGTTTAAAAGCAGTTTTTTTTCCATTCGACATCATTGTTATTCATCGGCTGGTGAAAACATCCTGTTTCAGGCTTCATTAAACAAATCATAGGAGTTCTCGATTTGTCATTTTTGCATAGTGCAGAAATCGCTTGGAAATTCGTTTCAGGAATTTTATTCAGGTGTCTCGGATAAGGAGTCATGGAAATTGCAATGAGAGAATTTCACTTTTTCACTTCTTCGCTTTACGCACTGCTTCCTATGGCTGCGTTATTTTTACAGTATTGTTAATTTTGCTTAAATTAACTGAACACGACATTGCTGCATCATGATTGCATCATGCCCCATACATCAAAAAAGGAAAAGTTACCGCATCGAAGGCTGCTCCAAAAATGAAGCGCTGGAAAGATACATGAGTCCTCGGTTTCATTGTAAGCTCACTTTTTTTCTTTTTCGTTCATCAAACAATGCGCAATTTTTTCGCCATCCGATGGACAGGTTCAATTTCCAAAGGTAAAAAAAATTGTATCTGAAAAGGTCGCCGCCAAAATTGCCCTCGGGAGGAAATACGTGGAAATAACGGTTGTTCCCTTGCATGTGATCAGCAGCGATGCATATTTCATTTTGAAACATGCAAAATATTGCTAGATATTTCAGCATGTGTGATTGTGATATGCTTCTTTCGCTGGAACAAAAGAAAACCAGGAAATACAACCCATTAAACAAAATTTCCAAGATGTTCTATGTCTATACATTTGGTTAATGTATATTTGCTTATCAAGTTCATTTGCCCTTTGGGTAAATCGACTCGCAACGCTCAAACCAACGGCGCAGAGCGGTGCGAATCCATAGATTAAATCGTCTGAAACGGGAGCCTTCAGTGCTAACATCTTCCTTGGTGGTAAAATTCCATGAAGTTAAAGTTTTTTATGGGCATATTTTGTGTATTCTTTTCATGGCCAACCAAAAGTAACATGTGACGTCGTTTTACTTACGGTTGGCCCCTTGGTGTCACATTTTCTATGAGAAACTAATTTAGGGCCAGAATATCTCCAGAACCGTTGGTGCTGGAGCGCTGACATTTTGGATTTTTTTTTATGAGATAAGTAAATTCACAAGAAAAAAACTTGCCGGATGAGCTACTAACATTTCATCACTTGAAATGGAAATCCTTACTGACAAACTAACACATTAAGTACCTAAGAGGATGCATAAATTCTTATCATTTTCCTTTGGCTCATTGTCAAAAATTTCAAATTAAAAAAAAGATGACGTACATCTCAGTCCTAGCCGAAGTGAACGGAAAAAGTTCGACGGCAAACTGAAACGGAACTGATCAGAGATGATTCTTTTTTTTCCCCCGATTGCAGATTCCTCGATTCAATAGGAACCCGAATATGGTTCACCACAGCAGCCTTCATGCTGCGGATCCTCCAAGGGCTCGGATTTGTTTTCTATTTCACGACCTTCTTCGGGATCATCGTCAACTTTTTCCCGAAATCAAAGGGAATTCTTCTCGTAAGACCAGCACGTCAAGTGACACATAACAAGTTGACTGCCATACATTCATGCTGATAGGTGAACTTCTTTTCCAAAAGATTACATGGAATGGGTCTCATCCCAAATTTTGAGTGGAAATTGATAACAGGATTCTCGTTTCGCGGCATAAAGACATCAGCCATAGGGCCCGTGTCGGTCGAATTGACCGACGTGTGACTGTAATATTGTCGCAAAACAACTCGCGAATTGGCATGGCATGGTAGTCAACGTGAAAAAAAAAACGAAAAACCACGCGAAAGACTCCTGAAACCAATTCCCTGCCATCCAGGCGTCCTTGGAGATCTGCACCGGCATCGGATTGTCAATCGGCCCCATGATAGGAGGCGTATTCTTCAACGTAAGTAACCCGCGAGTTTCTGGACTCTCGAATCGACATCCCTTCTGAGTATCGCTAGGTGGTCCCTTCCGCTCTCAGTTGGGGGGATTCAAGCTACCGTTCTTCGTCTTGGGATCTGTCATGATCTTCCTCTCTTTCCTCTCCTTCAAAGTCCTGCCATCCAGTTCAGGTACGAGGGAATCGGTTCTCGATCTTTGCGCAGAACATGCTCTGAAAATGTTCCTCTCTCTTCGCCGCAGCACTGGACTTTCATTCGGTGTCTCTTCCGGGGATTAAGCCCTTATTACTAAGCTTCGGTTCGTGGGTCATATGCATCGCTCTCGCTCTCATCTCGGCAGCGTGGGGCTCCTTTTATCCCATTCTGCAGCCTCATGTGCAGGATGCGGTGAGTTCCATTGGCCGTCTTCACTCTTGAGTATGTATTTTGTGTCAGTTCCACTGCAAACATTAAAAAGTCTGTAAGCAGCATATTTGAAATTGAGCGAAGTGTCGCTCCACGTATATCTCCCATTTAGTAACAATAATAACAATTTGAATTACTTGATACATATACTTTAATAACTCATATTCTCCCACATTCTATAATGCACATTTTAAAAGCATCATTAAGAATTGCTCACTAACTGCCGATAAAACTCCAGCTTCATTCTGTTATTTCAGTTTGGAATGTCTGAAACCGACACGGCTCTCCTCTACGTGGTTCTCACTTGTTCATACAGTATAACCGGCATTCTCGCCGGTTATATCAGCGACCGCTACCCGAAGTGGCTGAAAGTCGAGTTGGGGCTCGCCTTGTTGGTTGACGTCTTGGGATTTCTGCTCCTTGGACCCGTTTCCTTTCTCCAAATTCCGAGGTGATACGATTATGTAACGTTGACGTGGTCAATCATTTGTTTAATAACCATCTTTGTAATTTTTTATATGATAGGTCACTGGGGCTTCTCATAGGGTCTCTGGCCCTTATCGGAATCAGCATGGCCTTCACCTTTATTCCGACGTACGGAATCATGAATGACGAAATCAGGTATTAATTCCCTATTCCCCTCGCGCAGCCTTAACGGGGCGTTGCACTAAATACCATCACGATGGGAATCCAGGTTAGCCGGATACCAGGACAGCATCGGAACGGCGACACTCACGGCCGGCATCTGGAACTCCATGTTTAGTCTCGGGTGATTATTTTACCTCATCAAATATGCACAGACAAGTTTCGAAGGCAAGGTAAGAAAGAAAAAAAAAACCTGAATTTACTTCTCCAAAAACCACACTCATCGCCATCTTACAACATACTTAATGAATATTCATCAAACCTTTAATTCATGGCAATGACGGTTGCTTTTCGGGGGAAAAACTTTGTTTTTCCCTTGTTACCCTGCCTTCAAAGGTAGTCTGTCCGTGCAGTCGAACTCTTTTCCCTCTATGTGCCTTTTCTTCATCTCTTTCTTTCCCTATCCAGAGAAGTCGTGGGTTCGAGCACGTCAGGAGCAGTTTACGACGTTTCCAACTTCTCCACCACTTGCTTAGTGTTTGCTGGCATGTGCTTGATGACGGTGAGCAAACACGCCCGATCCACTTGTAATTACGAGGATTCCAAACTTCCGATCCACTCCAAACCTATCCATTCATTTCCCTGTCCGTTCATTCCTGTAGGCGCTAATCGTTTTCCTGGAAATTTGGATTGGGGGCAGATGGAACGCGTCACCAAAGGAAGGTCCAGCGTGCGCAATGGTTTCCCGTGTCATTTCACTCCCGAGTTCTCCTGAAGAATCCTGAAGACATTTAGGAGAAAGTATGTTGTGCGTGGATTAATTTCTGTTTACAAGGATTGTTCCTGGAAACTCGCTTCCTCATTGCCACAATTGGGAGATATCAATATCCGAGGCGAATCGAGAAAGTAAAGCGAAGTTGTTCTTGACGAGTGCGAGGCCTAACAGCACATAAATTGCGGGAATTAAAGCAGGTAGAGAAATCGTGTCCACTGTTATGTATTGACAGTATTTTTGGAAATATGTCATTGCGTTTTGTTTTCGTCATCATAAGGATGTAATTTTTTCGTATTAGGCCGCCGATATGAGCGACTGTCCGAATACGAGTAGATGAGTGTATTTTTTTGCATAGGCTTTTCTCTTTCTAATATATGTATGTTCCCTTTCTCTAGAACTAGATAATGCTGCACTGGGTGATGGTGTTCATTCTCGCAATTCACATATGAAAACGGGACCTTTTTGAGGCGGTAGAGGTAATATGAACAGTATCTCCCACCGTGGCCGTTGGTTCTCGGCTAATCATGACTTCGCTGATACCCCTCATGCCAAATAAGCAGACGGATTCAATTTTCTCCCCAAAAAAGCGAAATTTCCAAAGTGCCTGAGAACATGAAACAATAATTTATATATTGATTAACGAAGTCTATGTGAACGAGATCAATTGGCTTTCAGGAATCATGTCATTTCCTCATCAGTAATGTTTTTTGCAAATGTCACATGCAAAAATATGCAATGGAAAGTCACAGCCTGAGAGGCAGAATACGTTCGGGCAAAACCTGAATATGAAAAAATCGAATTTGTAATTGCCTTTTATTCAGGCGCGCACAAAATCCGAAAACATGGATTGCGAGTTGGTTTTTTTTCCCAACTCTAAAATTTAGAGGTGTTAGTGGCATCCTCTAACGCAGTGCTTCTAGACCTTTTCTCATGTCACGGCACACTTTCGAGTTTGCTCGAACCTCGCGGCACACCGACCCAAATTTCGCATTGTGTAGGATATTCTCATCACCCACTTGTCAATGAAAGTAAGAGAAACAAATCACATTTTCAACATTGATAGAACAAAATACGACGACGTGGTGCATTTGAAATTATTGAAATATTTCAACAACAAAAAATAAATTGAAGTTTTATTACGAAAGGCACTAATTACATTTACCCTATAAGAGAGATTATGAACGCATTCATTTTCAAAACCCTGCTCTCAAATGTCATTAAGGATTAAAGTGCAATCAAATGATTTATTTAAAACAGCTTCAGGAAGCAATCAAGTGTGAAACGGAAGGCCCGAACTTTCATTTGAAACTAGCGTGACACACCTATCTCGTGGAACAGACTCTTTAATGTTCGGCTCCATACTGGAAAGAGCAACACAAAGTTCCTCACCCAGGCTCATTTGTTCCTTCCGCCAAAAATGCGTCCAGTGGCACCTGGCTGAACCTGAGTTTGAGAGTGCGGTCGAGACTCCTGAGGTCTAGAAATTCCTCTCTCGCCTTCAGAGAAAGCTCCTTGACCGATTCCTCCGCGGATGAAGCGAATGGATTGCGAACCAGGTCACAGCGCTTCATACTGGTCGGTTTGAAGCGGTGTTTAAACTCGTCATGAAGCATGTCAAAATGCTCAGCCACCACATTCGGCAGCTTTTTGTGTTACTGGTCCGTTTGAACGTGTCCAGTGAATCACGTCCTATTTCTTCTCTCCACATCGGAAATTTTGATTTGAACGCATTTAGCTTCAGGCATATACATTCGTGCAAGAGCGGCGCAGGAACGTAAGAAGCTAAGTTAAGCACTTCTACGAATCTCTACAGTCGGTACATTTGTTCAAAAAGGTCGGTCATTAACAGAAAATTGTTTGACCGTTGCTGCGATCTGTGGTACAACGTTAGAAACTGCTCTACCTCGTCCCTCAGCTCAAAAATTATTCGCACGACCTTGCCTCGCGAAAGCCAGAGAACCTCTGAGTGAAAAGTAGGGTTTGCTGATATGCCCCCCACCCCCCCATCTCCCTAAATACGGGGAAAAGGCGAGGCGAGGCGAGACTTGATTCGATAAGATCTTTACAGCTTCAGCCCAAACTGATTTCAGTTCATCCGGCAGGTTGTTTGCCATGAGAGCTTCGCGATGGAGGAAACAGTGTGTGGTTTCAACATGTACGTCTTGATTTTTTCCACATTCGACACGAACCCTTTCACACTTCCTGCCATTGCAGCTGCTCCACCGGTCATCAAAACACATCAACACATCGAAAGGGTGACCTAGGGCTACGAAAAGTCTATGAGTAGACATTGCACCTTATAAAGTAGCGGGCAACGTGCGACACATTCAGAGAACGGCCACTTATCTGAAGTCAATAATAAAACAGCAATTTCCTTCCTTTTCCTGTAATTCCGAAAATATCGCGGCACACCGGTTGAGAAGCATTGCTCTAACGGATACATTCTTCGCCCCTTTTTGCGAAAACGTTTAAGGGCAAAGTTCCTTGTGGGGGGAGAGAGGATGAAAGCCCTTTGCTTCTACCTTCGCGGAGGAAGTCCAGATTCTTTCAGATTACAACTGGAGTCGAAGAGGAGTCGGAGAAAGAGAGGAAGAAAAAGGGCTCAGCTGAAACAATCGTCCACCCGATTACTTTGTAGGCGGCTCTGATGAGATCGTAAATTACTCCTTATCACGAACAGAACGCCAGCGTGTTCGAGGTTTAAAGCTCTGTTCTCTCTGCTCGCTCGCGCGGTCTTTTATAACCCATACTTGAAGACATGAGAGCAAGTACATCCGTTCGACCAGATTAGCAAGGAGATTCTTAATAGGTACTACCTGCAACTGCCCACAACTGACGGTTTGCGTTCTCGAGAGGAATCGAAGAATGTAGGGCGCCTGACGAGACCCTTTCCGACCAGCTTGCATTCATTTCGCTTCCCTTTTTGTCACATGATTCGATTAAGTGATTTAAAAAATTCATAATAATACTTTGAAAGGGACCGAGCACCTGGTGGAAAAGCTCGTCGGGAGAAGATTCCGTTTTTATTGCTGGATAAAATCTGAAATGGGAAAGGGCACGTAATCGTCCATAGATTCAATTCCGACATGAAAATGATCGGGGAACGGTGCAATTTATTGCCCAATGCGTTCTATTATCCAGGGCAATTTCATAATGGAAGAAACTCTTCCTATCTTCGCGATCTACAAAAACGTCAACATGGGCGAAAAATGGGGAATGTTTGATAGCGAACGTCGAGGAATGCTCGAATCCACCATCGACTCCTAAACCGTCAAAATTGAAAGTAAGATGACGATGAGACTCCCAAGGGTGGTAACAGAAAATGCAGATCTCATCTTGCCCACAATGAGGGGGGTGAGTACCCCGGGAAAAAGTCTCTGATGCAGAAAATTCTTCGACTTGTCTGGTGAGAACTGTAGAAGCAAAAGGGATTTGCCTCCCTGTACGCCTGCGCCCACTTTGAGACCTCCTTTTGGGAGGTAGCGACCACTTAGCGACCTCCGCTGCAAGATATAATCACTTTTGCGACCTTCGGTTTGAACCAGAAGGACTCGGGACCTTCGGTTTGAACCAGAAGGACTCGGGATCTTCGGTTTGAACCAGAAGGACTCGGGACCTTCAGTTTGAACATGGCCGAGGTGGCTTTTCTCACCCCAAAATGAGGACTGATTAAATTCCCTCACCCATTCGCAATTCACTCATGCCACTCACGGTCAACCCGAGGAATTAAGAGTGTGACCTGTCAATCCGTCGCAACTTGTTTCGTCGCCGACAAGTTGTATTTCCCTTTTCGTCTCAGGACGCACTCGTTGACCTTACCTTACCTACACTCGTTGACCTTACCTTACGGCCGTAAGACCTTAGGTCTTACGGCGAACTCGTCTTGGTCCGCTCCCTCCACGGCTCAATGGGCCGCATTCGCTGCTTGAAGAGAAGGGGGAGTTAGAGTGTGCTGCAACTCCTTTCTCTTAGGCCTTCGATGCAGACCGAAGCTCCGCCGTTATCAAGTAGAACAGATAGATTGAGAGGTAGTGCGGTAAACGAGGGTTGGGTTATTTATGGTTACCAGTCTCTCCCAATTTTACAAGTATGCACCGATCCTAAGGGGTTATCATACAAGTACCTCCGTTATGACTTGAATAAAGACCACTTCGGAATGTACCTCTGCAGGCGATACAGCGAATCACACATAAGTTTCGAGCACGATCTCAGGACGTTGCCGACAGGGTCGCCCTGACATGGGTCAGCCAGGCGACACAGGTGGCGCCATCTCGCGTCGCAGCATGAAAGTGCGTGGCCCACCACCTCGATCATACAGGGAAAACCAAGGAGAATTCATGCAATCGCATGTCCTCGATGCAATGCCTGCAGACGATAACAGCGACAACGCTTCACTTTCGAGCCAAAATCGACCTGTTTCATCGCATTCTCCGACACAGTGTTTCCCCTAGACGTTCGTGCATGCCGCACATTTCCAAGCTCTCGAGAGACATTGCCTCTGAAGGGATTTTGCACTGCAAAAGAATCCATTGAATCCAGGCTGATTTAATGTTGACACTTCCACCATGAATATCGCATGACGTTCGTGCATGCCGCACATTTCCAAGCTCTCGAGAGACATTGCCTCAGAAGGGATTTTGCACTGCAAAAGAATCCATTGAATCCAGGCTGATTTAATGTTGACACTTCCACCATGAATATCGCAGCATTGAATCCATGTGTAGTCAATGTGAGTTTATGGACGGTGGCAGTCGCCGCGTTGAGTCAATGTCGATTCAACTTGGAAGTATAAACCTTGAACAGTGATACATTCGATCCACACCTAATCAACGTTGAATCAATGTTATGTGCTACCTGGGAACGTGGGGAGTTTCTTTTGTGGAAGTCCACCACCAAAGTGTGAAATTCTTTTCGTGAGACTAACAATTAGTGTTGGTGCAATTAATGTATCGCTCTTTCTCGAGTTTATACTCCCATTTAAAGTTTCGGATTCATATGTAATATTTATTTGTCATTTTAGTCATATATTTGTCATATTTGTCATATATGTGTCATATTTGTCATATATTTGTCATATTTGTCATACCCATTTAAGGGGTTAAGCACAGAAAGTTTTATTTACTTTCTGTACAAAATATTTACTTTTCGTGAAGCATGATCAACCTAGATTAGATGATGAGGTTAATATGAGTCATCGATATTATTTAGTCCATTCCGGTGCGTTTAGTACTATTTAAAAAGTAATTACTTTGAAAGTATTTCATGTACATCGCTGCAAAAGTCTCATGGCAGCCGAATGAAGCAAGTCCTACTTTATTTAATCGGCGACATGTTACATAATTTATTATGGTTCTTTTAATTTAATCAAAGTCACTCGTTTTAAAGAAGTTGAGCATAAAAGGTGAAGACCATGCCACATCTAATAAAAAAGCAGTTCGCCCCAAGGAGACAGCTGTACTGAGCAACAACGTAATATATTTATTTTTAGTATTGAAGGATTTCGTTTGTTAAGTTTGATTGGGGTAGGATAGGTGAAGTTAGATCGAGTTGGGCTATGTTAAAAAAAGTTGTTTTCAGGATGTGCATGTAAGTTTATATTGATTGCAAGGAAAGCAATGGGTATTTGAAAAAGAAATGTAATGGAAAATGCTGAGGAAAAAGGATCCAAAAACCTTTTTTGAACTAATGCCGTATAAACATCCTCGAAAAGAGGATACAACAATGAAATTTTTCCCTCTTTGAAGTTGCGGTTTCATACATTCAAATCAAGAAATTCTTCATTTCTAGAAAATCGCAATCATTCTGAAGAAAACAGTAGATCATGAAAATAATGCATAGTTACCAAACATAATCTAAACTACTTTTTCCAAATCCAATAATATTTGGACAAAAAACTCTATGCATTACTCCTATTTCGCAACGGACAGTAATTGAATATGCAAAATTTCCATAAAAATCGGTTTCGAGTGCGAGTAAACTGTACCTAACTTAACCTAATTCACCTTCACACAATTTAAGCGATTCCAATTTTAGATCACGCAACCAAGCCTTACATTTTGAATAAGCCCCGGTTTTTTATTGTTAAATGTACAAATTTGCGCTTGGCTAATGAAATCCTTTCTAAAATGATATACAAATCGTGACGACTGAATAATGGGCCTAGATAGATCAAACTCTTTCGGATTCTTTCCCTTGCCTTGGGTCAAATTCTTGGTGATGGATGCTCATCTGACCAAGAACCCCGGGAGGGTCAGCGAAACGATGAAGGAGCACGTTGAAAGCAAGGAGGAAGAACGCGGATGCTTTTAATTTTGTCGAAAATCCACATGGAAAGAACGAGGCCCGATCCTTTAAGGTGGCCTTGTCACCCTTTCCGGATTCGCCTCCTTCTCCATCATAGTTCCGTTCTTCCCCGCTGCCTAAGGTTCATGCATCAGCACCTTTCATGAAATCGAGCAGGTTAATTCAAGTGCTACTCCGACAGGCGGAGAGGAAGGGGGTCAGCAGCACGACGACTGGTCTGATCGTCGGTGTTCCTTCACTGGTCGCTTTCCTCTTGGGACCGATCGTCGGCAAATACGTAAGTTCCCGTCCCTACCTCTTCGTGAAGCAATGCGAAAACATTAGGAGTTTAAGAAACACTTGGAACGGAGGAAATATATACTTCAGCCTCTGCACATTGGCCTAAACAGGGCAATCATTGGAGGGGCCACCACCACGAATCCCATCTGATTCCCTTGACCCTGTTCCATAGTTTTGGTAGGAGATTCTGAGAGTTTCTTCATTTATAATTCCGTGATAAGTAACTATGCGATGAGTGGCAAACACTATCTTCACAAACGGAGCTCAATACCGGCATGCTAACGTAATTGAGATTAACATGAGAAAACCATGAAAATCATTCAGAGAACGAACATTTGGCTGATGTTGCTTCCGTCGGAAATTTTATTTAAACTTGATGGATTTTATTTAAAGATGGTTGTTTTCAAAATGTGCCCTTGTGAAGTTGTAATTCCCAGTTGATATACGTCGACAAATATATTTGTTGCATGTATGATTCTTCACTGGCCCCAATTGAATTCCAAGAAGGAGTTGAGCAACACTGGCGAAATCTCGCATAGGAACGCGGGTGATCCCACCTTCGCATTGCCACAGAATAAACCCCGCGCAGGCGTCGGGCACGGGAAGCCGATCCCCAGACCCAACTCAAACGACTCACCCCATCCTGATTCCTCCATTCGCTCGAGAGCAGGACCGCTGTTCCCTCGCAGCACGCTTCCTAATTCGTCGCGTTCGACCTCATCTGGCATACCGTCCATTAAATGAAGACTTCAGTTTACATGCATGATCTTTTTTTCTTCGACGATTTTTCACCGCCTGATGAAAGCACCCTCTTTCAAGCATCATTAAAGTAATTATAAGAATGTTCGATTTGTCATTTTTTTGCACAATGCAGAAATCACACGAAAATTCGTTACAGTGAATTTTTTCATGCGTCTCGGCCAAAGAGTTACTGTTATTCTGATGAGAGATTTTTTGTAATGTTATATATGATTGGTGGGCTCATGGGGTCTCTTGCCTTGAACGGAATCAGCATGGCCTTCCCCTTTATTCCCACGTACAGAACCATGAATGACGGAATCAGTTATTCACCCTCTATTCCGCTCGCGCAGCCGAGCGTTGTACGAAATACCATCGCGATGGGAATCCCGATCAGCCGGATACCAGGACAGCATCGGAACGGCGACTGTCGTGGCCGGCATCCGGAACTCCGTGGTTACCCTCGGGTGATCATTTTACCTCATCAAACATCCACAGACAACTTTCAAAGGTAAAGTAACAAAGGAAAAAATATATTAGTTACTTGTCCAAAAAGCACACTTATCTCCTTGATACATCGTACTTAATTGGTTTTTGAGGAATGAATATGAAGGATTGGTTTTTTGAAGGATAAACTTTGGGCCGCTTGCATGAACGCTGTTTTCCCGGTGTTTTTCGAAAGTCATCGGTTGACCGACGTCTAAGGCCAAAAATGGATTGCATGAACCTTCCTGTAACCATTGTCTAAATGACGTCCAACAGAAGCCGAAAAAAGTGTCGTTTACAGACAGTGTTTAAACAATGACTGCCGATAAGAATGAACATCGTCCATGCAATCGGTTCTTAACGTTTTTCCCTTGTCACCCTGCCTTCAAAGGTAGTCTACCATCGAGCATTCCCCCCTCTTTTGATGCCGTATTTTCGTCTCTTTCTTCCCTATGCAGAGAAGTCGTGGGTTCGAGCACGTCAGGAGCGGTTTACGACGTTTCCAACTTCTCCACCTTAGTGTTCGCTGGCATGTGCCTGGTGACGGTGAGCAAATACGCTCGATCCACTTGCAGTTACGAGGATTCCGATGCCCCGATCCGCTGCAAACCTATCCGTTCAGCCTCCTGTTCGTTCATTCGCCTATTTTTTTAAATACCTTGTCTATACATTCCCATATCCGAATGAAATTATAATAAGAGAAAATATACGGGGGATTGTAATGTTCTCGAGTGTTCGCTTTCCGTCGAGGGCGAGGGAGAAAGGTGCGTCCCCAGCTTCTTCCCGTCCAGTCGCAGGATGTCGCCGCACGACGTTAAGCAATTGGGTGGGGGGGAGGGGGGGGTGCCACTGCAAGCCATCCGAGTCGAGGACCTCACCCCAGACGTCCTCGAGGTCCTCGCCCCAGACGTCCTCATCTTCATTCATTCTAGGTGAGCTCAGTTTTTGCTCCCTTCCTTCCCTTCGCGGAGGTTTGCATATATGTTGTACTTTTTGTAACCTTCATACATGTGTTATGCAATATTCACATATTTCATGAAAAATTATCATACCTTATGTAACATTGGCATTTCATGCAACGTTCGCATTTATGTTATGTAAAATGTTTAACTGCCATGCTTGGAATATAATGATGATATCCGAATATCATAATATCCAAATATCATATAATGATATCCGAAATATGTGTGGTAAACGTAGAAGAGTGCATTCATTTGACATAGACCTTCGCCACTTCCGCGAGACATTTCCTTTAATGAGAATGATTCATGACTTCAGTCGAATTTCAAAAGGGCTATCGCCATCGAAGGCTGCCGCGCGAAGCGGGTTGAAATTCCGAATAGCGGATTCTCCTGTCAATCCATTTCGAAACGGACCGAAATCAGACGAAGTCATGCATTTCCACCTGTCGATCGAAGTATGCGTCGCTCTTTGCCCTTTTCGTATCGTTCCCGACACTGGAGACGGGCTGTACTTTCTGATAGCCCTACAGCGCATTCTCCTTCCCTCCGGGCGATACGATATGAGGTAGACATGAGAAAAAGTTGTGGTATATGGCGAAGAAGGCAGCTAAGTCCCCAACGTTTGCGCAAATTCGATTTCGGATATTGTCCTCCCCTCCTCCCTTCCTCTCCGCCTCCCTCCTCTCCACCTCCCGTCTCCCCTCCTCTCTTTCTTCCCTCCTTCCCTCCACCCTCCCCCGTCTCTCTTCGAAGGCAGGCCATTCTCAACGGTTCCCGGTGTCGAACTCGGCATTCTTCGTTCCCTCTAACCTGTGCAAACTTGGTACTTGAAGCACTCCAATACCCTTGCTTCGGTAAGCACCAATGCAACAATGACCAAAGAGCTTGAAAGATATCCCAGATGCATCGCATTTCTGGGAACCTTGGAAAGCGGATTCGCATCCATCTCCATAGCGGTGTCGTCCCGATAAGGCCGACGCTTTAAACGCTCCATGGTGAATGTAACAGGCGCGCCAGGCAGCATTGCCACTGCAGGTCACAGGGGACACACGTGACAAAGAGACCCACGAGCTCCTCCTTTCCATCTTTCAAAGAAACATTTATTTTAAAGGCAATCAGAATCCCCCCCCCAGAAATAATTAAATTAATTTAATACGTAATTAAATATTTCGAGCAGCTCAAACTGGTTTTCAGGAGATCCCCAAACCATTAATTTTATTATTAGCTCCAGATTCATGAATGACGGCATCGTACTGTTGCACCTCAAAGGGGATTCCCTCGGAGAAGACCCCAATCAATGCCCCATCTGCGTGCAATTATTGAGGTTTCAAATGGAACCAACTTCCAGAAAACGAAGGAGCAATGATTGCGACTCCGGGAAAATAAATAATTGATACTCATTTAAGAGCAATGGCTTCGCAAATCGCGCAAGCGAGTTTCAGGCTGCGTTGCCGCTCTCCCTGCGAAAATAATTATTGCCTGCAATATTTGCAAGCACAAACATAAAAAAAAACTTTTCTTGACGCTGCTATAGTATTATAATCTCATGAAAAATGAAAGTTACGGTTTGAAACGAAGAGCGTGCTTATTTAGCCCTTTGTAATTCCGAAAAACCTGATTTCATAAATTCAATTCAAGAAATTCTCTTTTTTTTAATGCGCATAGCAATCAACATAAAAGTATATTATACAAGTGATTCATAGAAACTAATTGTAATCTCGGCAACGAAGGCATCGTCGAGCGGCGAGGAAGATTTCTGCCGAAACCAAAAGTTCGGATCTCGTAGCGTTTGGCCTGCAAAACCGATTCGAGATAGACGGTTAAAGCTTCCCATGGGCAATCTGCAGGTGGTCGAAAAATTCCGTTTTCATTATATATGTGCTTAGATCTTATCCCGATTCAATCAGGGTTTGAAATGAATTTCTTCACCGCGCATTGCCGGGATGCAACCGTCCATGCATTTCTTCCCCGTTAAAAAAATTATTATCTGCCAGAAAACAGCATGAACAATGATTTCTCCCTCTTAAATGATCATCTTCATTAGATGAGGTTAGACAAGAGCAAAACTTTGTTCATGAAGAGCCATTCCATTTCTTCTATCGAATAAACGAAAAGGGCAAACGGATAATATTGAAACGTTGTGGGCATGTAGTTCACTGAGGATGGATTTCGTTAAGAAAAAAATGGTACGTTTCGGCTAAAACGGCTCAGGGAACATATTTTGAAAAGGCGTATTTTCACGAATTTTCTGATCCAACTAAACAGAGAGCCCATGAAAATTAATAAAAAAAACTTGGCAGATAAGTAACTGATGGATAGATGCGTAAAGAAAAAATTCTACTTTTCTAATATATATTGACGATAGTGACTGACGCTAATTCACAAAGGGGAAACGTATGAAGCTGAAATTGGGTGGCATGGAGTTCCCTGAGTCTCCATTTCAGAGGAAAACAATTTTTTTCGCCAAAATCCATCAGGGCTCTGATGGGTTTTAGCAAAAGTTGTAAGTCCCATTTCCTGATTTTTTTTTTTTGATCCAACAAAACAGAGACAGAAAGTTTATACTTCCCTCAGAAGTACTTGTTTAATGGCTGAGTACAGGAAAAATCCCACTTTTGAAAAATGTCTCCATAGCGTAGATTATTGGAGGGAAGTATTTCAAAATGTATTCTCCACCNTCCATAGCGTAGATTATTGGAGGGAAGTATTTCAAAATGTATTCTCCACCCTTACAAAAAGGGACACATGAAAAGATTTCAAGTTCGGCGCACTAGAAATAATAGAAGTAATGATTTTGATAAAAATGAAGACTTTCGCCCCCTTATGTCACGCATTCCAATGGGATGTACTTTAAGAACGTGTTTGCCATTTCGCAAAAAATAAATGAATTAATCGCTATCCAAGGTATTGCAGCGCCGAAGGCGGCTAGTATTCGATATTCCCGTTTGATGGAACTGCCATGTCGAAACAGAAACTTACAGCTCTCGCTTTCGTCTTCTGGCGGTTTTAGGATACTAAATCGGGGTTACAATCAGTGTCACGTCACGAAAAACGTGTGCATCATATGAGAGTATCAAAATTGGCGACACCCGGGTGGAAGCACCTAGCATTTTGGCGAATTTCGTAAATGAAACGATCTTCGCCATCCAAATTCCCGGAACGAGTACGTCGTTCTCATCGACCACTTCATTCAAAAATGGATATTCCAAAGCACGTGCATCCGCTCACGGCACACCGCGTCCGGTGCGTGCTCCCACACAGTCGACTCGGAAGGATCCGACATCCCCTTCTCGTGTCTCTGTTCCCATATTGAGCTGCACGATGAGGAAGTTGGGAGAGGAATTCATGAATTATGCGCTGCAATGGCGACGCTGTCAACGTCGGTGGCGATTTAATGCTGACTGTTCTCAGCATATACCTCATATATCGTCCAAAAGCAATCGATATCCGTTAACTAGCAGCAGGTCAACCTGCTGCAAACCGGAGGAAACGAAGCGCTCAATG
>CAJPEV010004202.1:0-24019 GCA_905338385.1 Darwinula stevensoni | reverse complement strand
ACGGACGAAAAGGGAAACAAAGTTCATTTGACCTTTGTCCAGCGACCTGCCCTTCGCGACACGTCGCCTCTGACTGGGGCAGCGGGGGTTCCTGCATCCCCTCGCCGCTCGGGCGGCTCGCGGGGGGTCAGGCGGCGGGCTTGCCGCTTGGGAGGCAGGGGCGGGCTTGCCGCTTGGGAGGCAGGGGCGACGTTCGGTCGCGATCGGCCGTTTTGAGATTTCCTGTGGTCGCTGTTGGCACCTGACGGCCCACGCGACATTTCCACCGGTACGTTTTTACGTAAATTCCGTCTGCATGAATGTCGTGCTTTTCCAACAGAATGCAGGGTCGTGCAACAATCTGCCAACTGCTGCGTGCTTCGTTGCAGATGGCAATTCACCAGTTTTTCTTCTTTAGTGAAGGTGCAGTTCGCACGTTTAGTAAAAACGTTTCCTAAAACGTACTTTGGTTCGACTTGCCTTGACGGTTTTTTTTACACGTCCCTAGGGGTTCTGACTCCGCAGCGTGGGAAGCAAAGATGCAGGGCTTGGGGGATGAATCGCGCGTCGGTTTCTCGACAAATTCCATTTCTTAAAAAGAGCCACCACAGAAAATTGATCAACCATGGACAATGCCCTCTCATCACTGCCACAGACAAACCTGAGGACAATTAGCAAGAAAAGTTGGGATAAAAAATGAACAAACTTTGCGACGAGGGCACTGGCAACATTCGCACGAGTAAAAACTAGACTAGTGCATTTGCTAGAATTGTGCAAAATCTCAAATTGAAACCTCTTTTATTGTCGAAGTCGGCCCCAACCGTACGGCCAGGGCCCACATCTCCCCATCACACAACTACGTCGGCAAGGTGCAACATCACGAGAACCTCTGACGCACGGCGTGCCAGGCGTCCATGATGCCCTCCCGCTTCCGCCACGCCCGATCCCCGTAGGCGGCATACCCGCTGAAAGGAACAGACAGATCGAGTTCCAAGAGGCAATTTTGAGTCTTTCAAATTCGTTGGGTCGCGGCTCATTCCCGAATCGTCGCTGGTCGGCAGCGAGCAGACGTAGGAAGCGTGCGTGGTTTTTCTTGATTCTTGTGAACAAGCTCCCGTTGGAGCTCCCGTTGGAGCTCCCTACAGGCTAGTGAGCGGAGAGCCGGTGTGCTCGGCGATTTAAGCAGCAGGGGAAACTTCCATTGCGACAAGGTGTAAAAAATTCAGACATAAAATGCCACTGCTTGTAATCTTAATCACAAAACCAACTCCAAGCAACCCTGCGTCACCCAAACTGACCCAATCGCAACAACTCTGGGCTCTTCTTGAAAGGAAACGATCCGTCCCCTGTAATTCCACGATTCCTGACTTTTGCTGCACCCTGTACGGTATGCACAGCTAAAACTTGCAATTGTAATTCTAATTAAAAATTCCACGAATGCTGTCTTACAATTCATCTTCTGCCTTCTGATGAAACAATCCTAAGAGTAGCATGAATGGTGCCAATGACTATGCTAAATTTCATGATAAATCTTCCCAGTGAAAAACATCCCCCTTTTGAAGTTCACATAAAATAACCACAAGAACAAAGAAATGCTTGCTCCCTTGTACATCACCTTTCCAAGGACATACAAACTGATGCAATGCAATCGTGCTATAGTCTGTATCCCGAACCCTTGTGCAGCGGCACAGCCGGCTGGCCAAACCGTCATTTCGTAATGGTTCTCCGGCCAGCCAGTACCTTGTCGACTGAGTCGACAGAGAGACCCCGTATTTATGTCTCCTCAAGGAAGGAAAGGGCAGAAAAGGCGAGAGGGTGGCGAGCGTGCCAACATTACTGCTCTCGTTCGTCACCATCGGCAGTGACACTCGTCTGATGAACCTCATTACCCTTTGACTCTTTGAAAGTCTACTGCGTGCACGCGGATTCAGGATATCGACCGTAACCAAACTCATGCTTAACCGGTCAACTGAGAAACGAAAAATCCCGAAATATCGCGAACATTACAAAAAGACCGGACAGGAGCGGAAGAGAACCCACACGCCGAAGAGCATCCCGCCGAGATGGGCCGCGTGGTCGAAGAACTTCCACCGCATCACCACGCCGCAAGTGTCGAAGGCAAGCATGGCCTTCACTGCCTTCAGAAGGACAAAGGAAACTTTTTTTTAATGTTGGTGATTTAAATCACATTGTCAATAAACAAATACTCCTACTTATTTTTTGAATATAACATTTATGCAGAATTGTATTCGTACCTATTTGGCTATTCACTCCTCATTTTTTGTCGTACTTCTTTAATGACACAGTTACTCTGTTACTGGCCATTCAGATTGGATTTCAGCAAATTTTTTAGCAAAGCCCAGTAAGGACATTTCTCATCTAAAAACTCTTAAAAGATTCAAGATCGAGTTCGAGGATGAACCGACCGATCCGGCAGAGAAGGTGACGTTCGGGACGAACGCGATGCCGAGGAGGATGTCCGGCCTCATGGTGCACACGTAGCCCAGGACACCCAGGATAGCACCTGACTGCACACAAAAACGAACTACTTCACACGGGGAACACGTCCCGAGTTCCACGGACGACTCGCGAGTCCTCACGGCTCCGAGGGAGATTCCGGGGATGCCGAAGGCCGCCTTGTGCAGGTAGGAGACGAAGGAGGACGTCACGCCGGCGCTCACGTAGAACCCGACGAACTGCTCCTTTCCCATGAGATAAACCGCACCTGGGAGGCACCGTGCCGTCGAGGAATATCAACATAAGAGACAAACTTGATGTTTCCAAATCAAACTCACTCGAGGAGAAGCTGTGGAGAACATACATGTTGAGGAACACATGTATAGCAGAATAATGACTGAACGTGGACAACAGCATCGGCCAGCAAACCGACCCTGAGGAATCAAAGCAATATGCCCGTTGGAAACACGTGGGCAAAATATATCATTTGAATGTTGACGTTTTAAATTGAGCTTTTCGTTAACTAGTTTCTCAGCATATGCTGAAATAAATTTTCTTCAAAACTGGAATAGTTTACTCTTTCAGTTCTGTGAAGCTCTTCACTGAAGGTAAGAAGTATGCTAACATTTCTCTACAATTTTCCCTGGAACCTACCAGCTTCAGAATATATTTTTCTGCGGCCTGAAAATACAAATGCCACAAAGCAACATCTTGGAAACTAAGCTGACACTACGTCAGTCGTGGTTTCCCTGCCAACAATATCTTTCTTGAATAATTGCACTACTCAAGATAGCACGTGTTTATGAGCTTCGTAGAAAAAATCAGCCTGACGGTGCTCACGCTTAGATCTGTATGATGAAGGTTATAGAATAATAAAACCAATTTTGAACTTGGTCATAAAAAAAAAAAGGCATAGGGACCTTGGTTTCATTCATTACTTGAGGTCGGGCTGGACGTGAAATATCGGATCATGGCCGGCTGGAGGGACGGGACGCGCCACGCCAAGAAGACCAGGCCGTTCGCGAAGGCGATGGGCCAGAAGACGCGCTGGCCGGGGGTGAGGCCGGACCACCACTCGTTCAGCCCTCGCCTCCACTCTCCCTGGGGGAAGAAATATGCCGGCGATGTAGGCTGCCCTTGGCCGTGCAACCAGAAGTGTTTCGGATGGGGCAATTTCAAGTAGACCGGAAAAGGAAGAGGTGGCAGAAGAGTAGCTGCTTTTCATCATAAAAATAAATCTGTGGTGGAAAAAGAAGCTTGCATTTTTTGAATTTACATCATTTTGGTGGAGCAAAAAAAAAAATAAAACCTCCCTTTGAAACCCTTGATTGAATGGAACATTCAAGTCATCTCCATCGACCGTTTGAGTCGAAACGGCGAACGAAGCCATTCGTAGCCGCATCTTACGTGTTTGGGCCGCGGTGCAGGCCGCCAGGCGCTCCGGACGGCCTTGTGGGCCTGGTTCCGCATGTTCTCGTACTGCCAGATCGTGGCTCCCACGTATGACACACCGCACGTCTGCAACAGGATTCCAGTCGTTTTGCATCGTGAATCTCACCTCTAGTCTGGTACACGACTTCAACACTATGACAACATATACCACTCACACCTTGGCAAAACAAAAAAAAAGCATGCTATTCTGCAAGGCTCCAAAAAAAAAAAAAAAAAAACATATATGCCAAACAAGTGGTTTTTAGATCATGGAAATGCTGGTTTTAGTGATCTCCCCAACATTGAACCAGAAAGGGACACAGGGAATTAGGACAATGATTGATCTGGAAATTGAAATGAAACAAAAGTGAACAGCATTTTTCTGGAAAATAAAAAAAATTAGCTATCAAAATGTAAATTACATTGAACAGAAATAATGTTAAAGGTTCATATCTGGAGCTATATTGAACTTTAAATCAATTGAATAGAAATGGCATGGAATCCTCATGAACAAAATGATGGCAGGAGGGGAGTGAGGGGCAAAAGCAGGAAATGAGTCATTTTCCCGGATCGTTCTCGTGACTACGCCGACAAGAACTGCTCGCATTAACACCGAGACTTTAACCCCTAAACTGTGTCGTTTTTTTTTCCCTGCAAAGTCCTCTGCTGTATGTCCTTTTAGACGATTCTGGCCAGGAAGGGCGTAATGCTGCATTATACGAATGGGTCGCAAATTAACCGGTGCATCTGGTTGCTCTCACTCCATCAAGTTATATATTTCAAGTTATATATCAGCATTTTTTGTCTATTTATATAATGAATTTTTTATTTACATACATAGAATCACCGTTTTAAAATTAAATACATGTCTATAGCACCACTACATAAAGCAAAACCTAAAAGACGCAAAGGCCGAAAATACCCGAGGCAAACAAACATCCTCGGGACGAGAAAAGGGACCAAACGTACCACGACGGTGAACCCAGCCGGTTTCCAGAGGTCTCGGAGACCGACCCTCCCCCCGTCCTCGGGCGGGGCGAAGGGGGCCAGGCTGCTCCGCTCCTTCGCCGGCTCCACGTCGCGAAACCCCTTCCCTCGAGAGCCTGAATTCCGACCCCCCAAATGTTTAGAAACTGGTAGCTCTCATACATAACAAAATACTACAGGAAACTATGGTACTTTGAGCTTTTTTTCTAAGCAATAAAAGTTGCAGAGAGAATATCAAGCCCTTGCACGATTCCAGGCTAGCCAAACTCAATTCCACCAGCCATTTTTCATAGTGAAATTTTCCATTTCATGGTGACTTCCACATATCGAGTCAAAACTCATCGTGAATAGTATGAAATCAGTCATTGCACATATTTTTCAAGTTTTTTTTTGAAGAAAAAACCAATGGTATGATCAATGCCTTGAGTCCACATTGAATTTCAATGTTTTCTCTCTCTAGCCCCATAGAGCCATTGTCCAATTTTTCATATGCTTTTCAAACGTACATCTGGTAGTTCTAGGACTACAAAAATTGCTAATGAGCAAATAATGCTTCAGTTTTAATTGAGTAAAGGGATATATAAAAATACATATTTATGATACCAACAGTGAATGAAAGAGAACAGCTCAATGGCAAGGCTCTCGAAGAATAGCAACGATTCTCTCTGATCGCTCATAATGAATAATTCCAAGCAGGTTCTTGCGTGAGTAAATGTTTCTTCTCCGTCCTGAGAGATGGGTTTAACATGTTTAACATGTTTAACATGTTCACACATGTTCAAACCTGGGTAATCTCTGGGCCTTTGAGAATGCAAAAAATCCATTGTGTTGCTTTTTTTAGGAGCCGTTGAGTGGACAATGCTGCTAAGCATAGGAGACTTCGCTGTTCAATGATCGAATCACCTTGAAAAGATGGGAAATGAGGTGTCGTTTCAGATGAAATTCAAAATGTTACATTTCCCAGTAGTTTATCCCACGCATGCAACACATGCCGTATGGAAAATAAGTACAAGTTTGTTACCAATTCCTTGGTCTCTGCTGACAGGGACACTAGTGGTAAAGCTTAGAATTTAAGATTTAAAAGAGTCCTGGTACTGATAATCAGCATTCTAAAAGCTGAAAGAATAAGTTTAACAACAAAGAACAGCTGCTAAGATATAAACGCAGATGCCAGTTTGGCCGTGCTAATTTTAACAAATACATTTCAACAAGAAATAAAATATTTGCAAGAAAGATACGTCCTGTGGGTCGTAAACATGGCAAAATTAAATCACAAAAACTCCTATATTATAAATCATTAGAGTTTCAGGAAAATGCTCCAACCTTTGTGCACGGGCTGCCTCCTCTCGAGCCGGAATCTCAGGTGCTGGACTCCCCGGTCCCGCCCGGCCCGGCACAGGGGAGGCAGAGGGCAGATGCGCTGCGGAACGCTCCACATGCTCTCGCCGCCTCGGACGTATCACAGCGTGTGCTCGCGGAAGACTCGGAACACTCCGACTACCTCGAATCCATCACGGCCAGGACTCGCAGGGGATGTTCAACTGGCTCTCACTGCTTTGGGAACATCAACAAGTCACAGCACAATCACTGTTGGGCACTGCGCTTGCCTTCGGTCTTGTATTCCGTCGCTTCAGATATACGAGCACGAATGCGCGAAAACAGAATCTGAGGGAAACACTGATGGCCCGCATCACAAACGGAAAATGTGTCTGGCTCATTCAAGTTTCAGCTTTTTCAGTGCTTACCATGTGACCATGGGATCATCATCATTCCAGGTCATGGATTAGCGTTTGCTTCTTTACGTAAAAATAGTGAGAATACTTAAAGCTTGGACTTTTTTCATTCAATCAACAAGAGACTTAAGATATCCTTTGCCATGATCCAGTGGGAAAGGCAACTCTTCCCAAACCAAATCACTGGAGTCGAAAATGAGAGCTTCATTCAAAAGCGTGAAGGAGTCCATTTTGCAAAAAAAAAAAAAATAAGAAGGAATACAATCTCATGCTGAATCGATCATCAAAGTGGAGTACAAAAAACATGCAGCTGAATGCATCTCTTACACGGGCAGTGAATTCCTGAGAAGAAATCATGCTAAACCCTCTCTGTTCCCAAATCATAATCCAATAAGCATCATATCACATGGACCTGAGATTGCTTGGAAGAAGGAGAAATGGATATACCTAATAAAAGAAAGTAGGGGAAAAGGAGAAGAAAGAAAATCAAACGACAACACAGGATTTCAGTGCTACGCCAAGGCGGTAGGCCGATTCCACTTCCGACTGACCGACAAAAATCACAAGCTATGATGAAGGAAAAAATCAGATCAGCCGGATGCGACTACAACATCCGGTCCACATCCGGGGTCGTCCACTGCCTCCTCCTCTTCAGATGGTCCGGTCAGGCTTGTGAATTCCTCAAATTCATTGGAAGACAGCATTCTGGTAAACTTAAACTTCTGCAGGTAGTCCTTGATTGATACATTCTGTTGCTTTTTATTGGTCAGGGCACCATCAGATTCAAATCTTGGAAGTTTCTTTGGCCGTTCCGGCTGCGAAGAAGAATGGAAGGAGAAGGTGTCTACTAATTTGACTTGACGGGCTTTGGAACACGAAGAAGACTTTGAAAGTCCGGCTCGGATGCGAGTTTTTTGTTGGGAAGACACAGAAATGGAATTTGTTTTCTTGCAGCTGAATCGTTCCCAAGCGACAACAGGCTTTGGGGTAAACATGAAATCACCCGATGTCGTCGGAGTGGGAGGAGACGACTCGGCCGAAGACCGACCGATGTCCCTGCTGTCACATGACATCACAGAGCACTTCAGGGGATCGTCAACATCATAAAATCCAGAGTCCCAGTCTGACACTTTCCTCTTGGGTGTGTTTCCTGAAGTCTCACTCCTTCTCTCAGGAGCAGAACTTGTCACTTCTTCCCTGTCTTCAGAGCTGCTGAAGTATTTGCTTGAATTTAAATCAGAGCTGAAGACATGCTTATGGCTAAATTTACTGAGCGCACCCCACTTCTGCAGAGCCTGTCGATTAGATGAATCAGAGGAGTCGTGCTTTGCACTGCCAGGTGCAAGGGAAACTTGCTTGCAGAATGGATTCCGAGTGAAGGTCGGCGATTGTGCAGAGTCGAGAAGCTGATTGACCTGATTTTCCTTCAAAGGAGATTGAGACTTGCTGAAGGAGGTTTGTAACTGAGTCTGCTCCATAACATTCTCATCCTCCTGAATTTTGTCAAAGTCCAATTCTTCATCTGAATCACCATACATACCCATCACTTGAGAGTCAGCCTTGGTGTCACTAAGCGATGGGGAAGACTTGGTAGACACAAGTTTTGCAGGCGTCTTCACTGTGACAACCTTTCCCAATGTACTCAAGATGGTTGGCTGCACCGATCGAGCAAGGTCCTTGCGCACGATCGCATAATCCTGGGCCCAGATGCTCTTGTGCAGTGCGGCACTTCCGAGGAACCTACGGTCTAACTTCGCCTTCCTTGGGTCATAGTTGTCAACCTTTTGCATCGAATCCAGATCTATGTTTCCCAGTGCTAAGTCCAGCGCAATTTCTTCATCAAGTTCTGGGCCAGCATAGGCCATTGATGAACAGTCAACTTCTTCTTCATATGGTGTCAGAGGAACTAACTTCC
This sequence comes from Darwinula stevensoni, assembly GCA_905338385.1. Lineage (NCBI taxonomy): Eukaryota > Metazoa > Arthropoda > Ostracoda > Podocopida > Darwinulidae > Darwinula > Darwinula stevensoni. The sequence goes on along the minus strand of CAJPEV010004202.1, from coordinate 15,517 downwards.
TGGTGAGGGGGTCAAACACCAGCTGGTGCTTGAAGGTGTTCAGGGCACGAACAAACTTTTCACAGTATTCTTCGGTGACAGTGAGACTATTCATGTTGAGGTAAAAGGGGAGCTTTGGAAGCACCTGAGAAAAGTTGGGGTTTGAGGTAAGACAAAAGAACTTGCAGGCCTTGGCGAGCCCGATCCCGGGCAGGGACGGGAGGTAGTCGCAGCCGGACAAGACGCACATGGCCTGGAACTTCTCGAATGTGAAGTTCGGGGCCTTCATGCCCAAACACAGGGGGAGCTTGGTCTTCTCGAATAGCACACCCCTGCCCGAGAGGTCGAGCTTGAACAGGATGCGGTCGCAGCCGAAGAGAATGAGATCGGAATCTTCGGTGATGACGACTTGAGCGATGCCTTTCGATGCAAGGTGTGCGAGCTGAGCGTCTGCCTCGTACGGAGCCACGATGCAGTCGACGTTCTGCTTCCGACACGCGGCGATCACCTGCCGTGCCATCTCGGGGGTCACGTCGACGCATCGCTTGAAATATTCCCTGGCTTCGGGCACCCTGTCTTCGCGGAGCAGCTCCCTCGCCTTCCTCCGGTTCTCCTTCCGGGCCTCCCGACGCTTCTTCTCGGTCACCTCCTTGGCCGGCAGGTGCAGCCCGTCGAAGACGAGGACGGGCTTGACGTTGTGGCCGAGGAGCATGTTGACGTACTTGAGGCAGTAGAGGACATAGGCGTCCGTCTTCTCGCCCTTGACGAGCTTCTCCGCGCAGGAGAACGCTCCCTTGTGGAGCCAGCAGTAGGCATCGACGGCCACGGTGCAGCCGGACAGGGATTTCACGTCCGCCTCGTGCGTGGCCTTCCTCACAAACGGCAGCAATCCCTGAATCCCCATCCTCAACTACTGGAAGCACTGAAGGGTAATAGAAAAAATGGATCAGAATCGAAATTGTGTCTTAAACTTACATACGCCTAGTGAAACGCAACCGCCTAGCAACCATCTGCTTCAGCCAAAAACAAGTTTGCTGCTTGAGACTGGCTCCATCTTCCTGGCGGGAAATTGCACACAAACTCCTAGACTCGCAATCCTTCCTCAATTTCGGCGAAGAACTCCGGTCTTTCGGCTCCATTCTATTTTACACCACAGAAAGCCCCCTCCGCCCTCATGCCTATTGCAATAAGCGAATCGCCCGACTACCCTGTCACGCGATGAACATCACTGCACAATGCGGCCGATGCAAATCCTCTCCCGACGACAATAACCTCGGCGAAAAATTTCCATCTCTTATCTCCCTTCATGAAAGCCATTATCCCCCTGGCCTTCGGCCGCCACACCCGCTCGCAGTCGGCCATGCTGTCGGCTGTGGCATGCCAGTCCCCTCGTCGACCCCGTCGACCCCGCCTCCCACATAATTAAAATTTTCCCATTTAATATTTCCCATCGACCGACGAAACTCTTAAAAACGCGCTGAGTCCTCGGAAATTTCGCCTGAGTGCGACGAGAAATCGGGTTCCTACAGCGAAAGAAGAGTTCCCGATCGCGCAACCCTGCTCGCCAGCTGAGTGTTGTCATGGCCGACCGTCGTCGAGCTGTTATTTCTTTTTTTCGCGAACATTTCTCCAAATCCAGGTGACGTGACGGGACTCGACCTTCCCGAGTTGAGCCGAATTTTCGCTGCCTTCGCGTCTCGCATCGGCCGATCACCGGGAATCCGCCTCGGCTTTAAGAGAGAGCCTGGCCCAAGCTTAGGCTAAGCCTAATCTCCGATCTCGACGGGCTTCCGTCGCGAACGAAGGAATTTCGGTCCGCGTGAATGCAAAAAAATTAAGGAACTGGGGAGGCTTCCTCCTCTGGGCGTGGCCGGACCTCCCTTTCCGCCCCATCCCCACCCCAGTGACCTCCATCCGATCCCGCTCGACGCCGACCGCCCAAGCGGGGGAACAAAGCGCGAAGGCCTAGCCGATTTCCGCCTGGCCCCATCGGCCTATCGGCTCAATCGGCCTGCCTCCTACCGAATCCGCCGATTTGGAGCGGCGAAGGCCGATAGAGCCTGTCGCGATCGCCGTGCCTGTCGGGCCTCATCAGGCTGATGACGTCAGGTCTTGCATAAACAGATGTCAATCGGCTGCTTGCTTGATTATGGAAAATGTCTGCTGCTTCGTGTTTTCTTATCCATCTGATGATACTTGGGATTGCAAATTATCGCAGATGAAGTATTTATTGTCTGATCGATGTGAAATTGGCAAAATAAGAAGGTGGTCATCCCCTAGCAACAGCCTTTTTCTTTTTTTTTTTTCCTCCCCAAAATGTTGAGAGCGAGGTTTGAAGTGGAGTAGAGAGACACTATCAGCTAGGTTGATTTGCAATTTTCACGGAATATTTAATGCATTCCTAGTTGCTGAATAAAACGTAACAATTCAAGATAACGAAAAGTTGATGACGAGGTGTTGTGCCATTTGTACTTGCTCTCGGAAAGTTGGCCTCTCGGTCGGCCTGTCGTATTGCAGAACGTGCAGCGTGCGCTTTTCCATTGATCTTTTATTTTAACTCGATATGTGGCTCTGCAATTTGTTTACAGAGAGACTAGGTTGGCATTTGAGCAGAACGGTCAGAACTGCTTTCTGTAACAGGTTGTGCCAAGTTTCTTGTCCTGGTCCCAGGACGCACAGACAGAAAGCCTAAGACTGCTGGATTGAATATCACACTACTCGATTGTGTTAAAATTGCCAAGTAAACACGGATTTCTGGACCTTTACGTTTGGGGAACCTCTCAATATTCCCTTGTGCTTCGCCTGAAAAGTGACTCCCTTAATTATCAGGGGACCTTTTCAGATCAGGGTCCTGGGGACTCCCATGGCAAGAAACCTAGCGCAACCCCTGCATAATAGTGTGCCAGTCTTTCTCGTACTCTGTCGATATTCTGTAGGGCTGAATAACAACTGCAAATTCATGCAATATCTCTGCCATTTCTCTCTCCTCTTTGTACAGGGTTCATGCTAGCTTTTTTAAGTCTTGAGTCCTGGCACCTAGCCTCAGCTTGGGGGGCTCATGTTCAGGTTGTTGTCAATGAAACGAATGTTGTCAACAAATCAACAACAACATGACTTGTCAACAAATGTTGTCAAGCCATGGGCTTAGATGATTTGCAAACATGATATTAACATGGTCTTATCACTCTGTAATTCATGTATTAAACGTAAAAATTGTCCAATTATTTATTTCATATTTAGTTTATTATGCTCTTCCCATATTCTGTGTTGGCATACTCATAATTTCAAATGTTACCTTGTGTGGCATGTTATATCAATTCTCATGCTTCCGTCATTGGTATCCGCCAGCCCCTAGAGTAAGGAGTTTTGAACCGATATTATAGTGCCTTGTTGAGTTAAACCAGAGAGCGTAGGAGCTTCTGCAAGTGAGATTTTCCAGTTTCATGACTGGTCTTCTAATGGGAAACCCGTGAATTGGTGATTTCATGGTTCTGTCTTGGTAACGAGAGTGTACATTGCAACATGCTCATTTAAAACTTTTGTTTTTTCTTCCACATGGACAGTAGAGAGTATCATAGGGTCACAAGTGTGTCGTTTTGAGCTTATTCCATTTAAGCATTTATATTGGCTGCATCTTGATTACCATCATCTTCGTGGTTAGAACATGTTGGCCAGGTGCATACTGCTATGCCTTTAACCTCTTAGAACCTCTGGTTCACTTTAGTTTCATTTTTAACTACCTTGTCATGAAACTGAATTTTTTGGACCTTTGTTACCATACATGATATATGTTGTCTCTCACACTTATAGACTTCGTCACCATGGCAGGATTGATAAATTGCCAAGATATCTGCCTGTTCTCTACCAAGGAACTCCTTGTCCTTGTTGCAGACCAGCAATTATGGGACCAGGTTGGCCATGGAAGCTTAATCCATTAGCCTACTCAGTTCGCCTTATTCTTACCAAAACTGCAAGATTCCTAAAATTGCATTACTTTATGCATCTCCTCTATATTTAGTGTTGATATGCACAACCTTGCCTTTCTTTTGAAAGGCTGATGTGCCTTTTCCTTAAAAAAAAAAATGATGGCATCTTTTTTTAACTGTTTAAACTTTTGGCCCACCCCCATAGAGTGTAAAAAAATATATATATGTGTTTATATAAATTTTCATTGTGATGTTAGATGTGAAAATGAATTATTCTTGTTGTCTTTCCAGATCTCTCAAAATGCTTAGATGAGCCTAGGCCCACCATTCAGCAGGCTCATCCTTTGATGAAAATGTGAGGCGATGCTTCCGCCGAGTCTCGGGGCCTAACCGACCTTTATTCTCTCTCGCTCTTCCCCAACATGGACTTGACTTTGGTGACAATGTGCCGCCTGGGCTGGGTTAGAAATCTTTGTGACTTTTGATTGTGCGAAAAATTTAGTCATCATGAGTTTGAAGAATTCCATGGGACTGAAGAAAGATTCGAAGATGCGGATCCGTGCATTCCCTGTGAGTTTCGGGTATCCGTTTTCTTCGTTGGCCTACTGTTGATACTTAGCTCAATAATTCAGATTATTGAGAATGGAAGGGCCTGGTATTGTATGCTTTTTGTTAAATAGCATTGCATATTGAATGAATTATCAGCATATGCTGGCAGTCTTGGCAAATTAGCTGACTTAAATTACTTCTTGGCAATGGGCAATTTTGTTTTCAGCAGTTTTAACAAGAATTATGAACTGGGAGAAAGTTAAGAGAAAAAAATGAATTATGTGTTAAATTGTACAAATCTTATGTCTTTCAATATTTTGTTCTTGGACACATTTGGAAATAAACAAACATGGGTAATTTAATTGTCTTTGGGCATTAGTTGTGATTCAGCCAATAGTTCCAACTCAAGTGGATTGGATCTATCTGTGCTTTGGTAACTGAGCCATTGAACCACTGGGAACTGTTTTTTTTTTTTTAATGTCATGAAAATTCACTGTTGATATTTATGACAGAGGTGAAATGTAGGGAGATAAAATGCTTTAACCCCTTCAGTATGGAGTTTTTATTCTCTTGGCTATGCCTTCTGTCTGGTTTTTTTTTTGGGGAGGTGGGGGGGTTTGTACTCATTGTTTAGTTGGGCTTGAAACGTGCAGTATCTGCAAGTAGGAGAATTTATGGGTTGCATGCACCTTATTAGTGCTTTGGGGAGCAGAAGCAGAAGTTGACACAGATAGAGAAAGGACTGTGCTTGCCTGGCTGTATTGGTTTAAATGCTACATAGGGGTTAAATTTATATTTGCCATTTGTGGACTTACAGATATTGTCAATACTCTCAAGTGATTAGAATTGTTTGTTGATTTTCGTTTGTACTTTAAATTTTTTTGTGGGTAGACTGCGCTGACTGTTATGGCAAATTTATGAACCATTGATGGCAGTACTTGTAAAGAGGAAGCCCACTTTTGCTATTTTCTTTATTTAAGCCCTTTACATGTCATATGGTGGATGCAGTTTATCAGCTGCCTTCAAACTTTTGGAGAAGTCTTTTAATAGACAGTGGATGATTCCATTGCTTCTTGGCTGTATACATTTGTGTCCATTAAGTTTTTACATCCATTTTTCATTACTTTAAGACCCATGGGATTCTTGTGAGATGAATTTCAGAAAGACATCAATTGGAAAGTCCATAACTCGATTTCCTTGCATCTTAGATGACGATGGACGAACGCTATGTGGATAACATATGGCAGCTCTTGAAAAGTGCCATTCAAGAGATCCAGAAAAAGAACAACAGTGGGTTGAGTTTTGAGGAGCTGTACCGCAATGCATATACCATGGTGTTGCATAAACACGGGGAGAAACTCTACGTTGGATTGCGAGAGGTTGTAACGAGTCACCTCGAAAGCAAGGTGAGTGATCGTCTTTCGTCATTGCTTTGTACTGCTGTGGTTCTAATTGATGATAGCATGCATTTGAGGTGATGCTCCTTGTTGATTTATCTATTCAGAGTGAATTGTTCATTAAATGACATATATTTATTGGATGCTAAGAGTAGCTTCTTGCAGTTATTCCTCGTAAAATATGCATGGTTGCATACATGAGGTGCCTCTATTGAGTGCTACTGTTGAGTTAACATGAAAAAGGGAGGTATTTTCTCCTTGTTACATATCCTTGAGTGGTTCATGTCACATTGGTTCATTTCCCCTATTTGGTCAGAGAAAAGATAGTAAACATCATCAGAATTTTAGCTATGTTAGAACTGGTACAGTGGATCATTCAGAGATTTTTCTAGGTATGAATACTTCCAATGATTAGGTAGGTAAAAAACTTACGGAGTAAATAGTAATGTTTATGTCAATTACTTGAAAATATTTGCCTGTCTTATCTTTTTACTTTTTCTTTATCATACTTCAATTTGGGCTGTTTATGAAGAAGGAAGACTAGTCATGAAAATAGCCATTTCTTTTTACAGAGGCTAGATAACCATTGATCCCTTCATTGCCAATCAACAGGAAATCATGAGCTGAACTTAATTGCTTCTAATAAATTGGTGGATAGTTCCAGTTGAATTAATACAATTTCTATTTTATTTTGCAAGGTCCGGAAGGATGTCCTGGAATCTCTTCACAACAATTTCCTCCAGACCCTCAACATGGCATGGACTGACCACCAGACATCGATGGTGATGATCCGTGACATTCTCATGTACATGGACCGGGTGTATGTCCAGCAGAACAATGTTGAAAATGTCTTCAACTTAGGCCTCACACTCTTCAGGGATCTTGTCAGTAATCCTTCTGTCGATTGGAGTGGATTGTTCTTCCTCTTGGGAATTAATGCAGGGCGCTCTCGTCTCGTCAGGTCGTCAGGTATGGGAACATCCGCGATCACCTTCGTGACACCCTCTTAGATATGGTTATGAGGGAGCGACGAGGAGAGGTGGTAGACCGGTTAGCAGTACGTAACGCCTGCCAAATGCTCATCATGCTCGGTCGTGATGTCTATAAGGAGGACTTCGAGGAACCCTTCCTTCAACAGTCGATCGATTTCTATCGAGTGAGTGGCCGTACGTCTGATTTATGCATGGACTCTCTCACGGTGCTAAATATTGAATCTTGTTGATTCTGACCAGGTGGAGAGCCAGAATTTCCTTCGAGAAAACAGCGCATCGGTGTACATTCATAAGGTGGAGGGTCGGATTGCTGAGGAGAGGGAAAGGGCCTCACATTACCTGGATGAGGATACCAAGGAAGCCATCGTCCATGTCGTCGAGGACGAACTGATACGGAAGCATATGCAAACCATTGTTGAGGTCTGCCTCTGCCCTGTTTAAAAATCTTTATTTCAGGCTCAGAATAGTTCCTTTCAAAGATTGGTTTTCTTATATTGTTCAGTTAGAATGAGAATTGGAGTAAGATGGTTATTCTAAAATGCGATGTTTCTCCTGGGTGATAAAAAAAGGGGACCCCTGATGTCATTTATGCAACTCTTTTCTGTTGTCATTAGTATTAGTTGTGAGGAATGTCATTTTGATACACTTTTCTATTTGATCTGAGAATTTCCTTTAGGAAACTTCTGGTATATCTGAAAGTTTTTTTTTTCTTAGTTTTTGCCAATTCCAAACATCATGTTTAATCAAGGATGCTATTCTGCACACTGCACCTGACACTCATGGGGCATTGACTCCTAATATTACTTGCTAAACTGACTTACTAAGTGAGCTGACATATGCAAAATGGTGACAATTGTCTGAAGGGTGAGATCTGTTGGGAAGGCTATGACAAGGGTAGTTGTGGGAAGCTTACTTGGGATTGTGTTGTTCTGTCTCATTAGAACCTTGAACCCATATCTTGCTTTGATACATGCATTCCTTTCCTGCTTCACTTTGCTATAGCTTAGCTGCAGCAAGTGCGAGTCTCGTGTTTTTCTGAAGGAAGTGGCTCCTTGCTAATGGAACTAATAGCACCATCATCCTGAACCATTATAGTTGCAAATTGCTCGTTTTTCATGCTACAGTGGGTAAATGACCTGAGACCATCATAGTCTCCTCTGCAAGGAGAGCAAACCTCAATCTTCCATAGAACCATGCTTCTTCACCCTTCATTCTGATGGGAAAGCCTTTGGGAGTGTAAGCTTTTATTAAGGTTAGAAGTACCTCAGTTGCTGTAGCAGTGGAGGCAAATGGGAAAGTACGCCCTGCCCTGTGTTGAAAATTAACATGAAGGTTAAGGCATGTAAAACAAGATTTCTTCAAAAATCCTACTTTGAATCCATGTCATGTTCATGATGATGAGAGAAGTTTTTTTATTTACATTGCTGTGGTCTTTCCTGATTTGTGCAGATGGAGAACTCAGGTGTTGTTCACATGCTGGAGCATGGGAAGGTGGATGACCTGGCTTGCATGTACAAACTGTTTGCCAACCTGGAGAAACGCGTCCCGGACGTCTTCAAGACCATGTCCGACTGCGTGTCTCACTACCTCCGAGAGCAGGGCAAGGCCCTTGTTGCTGAGGAAGGGGAAGGAAAAAACCCCATCTCATTTGTTCAGGTATATTACACAGGTCTATAAAATATAGGGGTCAGGGAATTGTGAGGTTTTTTAACACTTGTGAAGGAATTGGAGATGATGAGTGGTTGTATTTTTTTTTTCTTGAGGTTCGCTGCACATCTTGTGCGATTCAGATTCATTTAAATGATTGTGGTCCACATTTGATCTGTGCTCAAGTCTTGGCACCATGAGTCTCAATTAGAAATCCTGAGCATGGTGAATGGGGCATCACATCAACTGAACTTTGTTTCATGTTTTACAAAGCCATTGGCAGGCTAAGGTTCTTATATAGAAAGGAGGAAATATTAGTCTAGGTGACAGGGAGACAGAACCCATCTTGTAAGAAATGTTTTGGGTGGAATGATAGGAAGAGAAAAAAAGGTACATATATATAAAATACAAAGGGAAATATGGTAGAGAGCGGCATGAAGAAAGTACCAAATATTAACTGCAAGTTTTAAGAACTCAGCTTCCTCACAAAAAGTGGATAAGTCTCAATTTGACCAGAATAAGTGTTAATACTTGTTTATCAATCATTACTTTCATGCCATAATACACATTTTTCCTTGAAGATATCTAATGTTTGGGATTGTCCATTTGTAGAGCTTGCTGGACCTGAAAGAGCGATTCGACCACTTCCTCCTGAAATCCTTCAACAATGAACGAATCTTCAAGCAGATGATTGCCTCCAACTTTGAGTACTTTCTCAACCCGAATCTGAATCCAAAGTCCCCGGAATACCTCTCCCTCTTCATTGATGACAAGCTCAAGAAAGGAGTGCGAGGAGTGAGTCGAGAACCCTTTGCTCTTAGCTCTTGCTGGTATATTTTTCATTGCAATGCACTCTGGCAATTTTTTTCTTATTTTTCTACAGATTTAATGGCCTTTATAGAGCAAAAAAAAAAAAACCTTTTTCAAGTTTTGACTTGATGATTTCATTGATTGGGTTTGCTTTTAAAAGGGTATGTTCTTATTTTTGCCCTTGCCTGGTTTGTATCACAAATTATCACATTGTATTTTGAACTTCATAGTCATTAAGTTTTTGTCAAATTAGTCTCTTGTTCATGATGTTTTACTAAGATATGTTAGTAATGTAAATTTTGTTCGATTTGATCCTGCAGATGACAGAATCAGAGATTGAAAATGTGCTTGATAAAAGCATGGTCCTATTCCGGTTTCTACAAGAGAAGGATGTGTTTGAACGGTACTACAAACAGCACCTTGCCAAGCGGCTGCTCCTGAACAAGTCCGTTTCCGATGACTCAGAGAAAAACATGATCTCTCGTCTTAAGGTGGGGCTTTTTTTCCTCAGTGCTTGTATGGTGAGGTGATGGTATTGATCAGGTTGCAGCAGCTCATGACCTTTTTCGTGTTTGCATTTAGACTGAATGTGGGTGTCAGTTTACCTCAAAGCTGGAGGGGATGTTCAAAGACATCACTGTGTCCAACACCATTATGGAAGAGTTCAAGAATCACATTGCTGTCACAGGGGTGAGTGCCACTTAATGATTTTAATGGCTTAATGAATGCGTTTGCAGCTTTTTTTGGGCCTTTGTAATGGGCCTCGCACGCATGAACGATGTCATCCTCTGTTGCAGAATAATTTGAGTGGAGTGGACCTGAATGTGCGAGTGTTGACAACAGGGTTCTGGCCCACCCAGTCTGCCACCCCCAAATGCATGATCCCGCCTGCAGCTCATACTGCCTTTGAAACATTTCGGAGGTGAGTGAAGTGAAGATGTTGAAGAGAATGCCTGTGTTACCATATTTTATGTCTGTACCAGATTCGCACTCCTTTGAAACTTTGAATATTCTTTGTTGTAAACAGAAATTTCTGGGCCACAGGGATACTTCCCTGAGCATTATTATGAATTGATGCAAATAATTCTCTCTGGTCACATCTTGCTGGTTGGCAAGCAGAACCATTCATATTCAGTATGTTACGTGCACTGTTTTCTAATGGTTCACCTTGGATTGTATTTGATTAGCCGTTGTAGGAAAGGAAAGTGTCTTCTTAAAAAAGTTGATTTTGTATTATAACTTATGTTCAACAGTAATTAGTAATTTATTGGGGGACTCTTCCAAAATATATTTATTTTCCAGAAACAAGGCCTTAGCTTAGCATAAGAATCAGACACAGAATATATTCCACTTGTCAAATGGTGCATCAGTCTCAGTGAGAAATGGAATGATATTGCTACTCCATCTTTATCATTGAAGTTGAGTATGAGTATTTTCAGACAAATTGAAGGGGTAAACCTTCATTCAGATGTTGAGACTAGTTCATAATTGCTAGAGGCTGCATTTTGCATTACTCTTGGGGTAAACCTAAAGTATTACTTAAATGAACCTAAAATTCAATCAAAACAATTTTTTATTTATTGAAGGTCTCACTCTCCATGTAATTATAAGTAATTCCCTGACAAACCTGATATTAAATATGGGTTTTCCATGAATAATTTTCCTTTCTTAATTAGAAGTTACATGATATGTTCTCATTTTTCCTGCCCAGATTCTATCTGTCACAACATTCCGGGCGGCAACTCACCCTCCAGCCGCAGCTGGGATCGGCTGACCTCAATGCCACGTTCTTTGGACCGAAACGGGAAGACGGTGAGGGGCGGGATGGAGCATCCAGTTCTACGCATCACAACGCTCCGTTGTCTCCTGGTGCCAGTTTGTCATCTGCTGGTCTCGGCAGTGGGAACGGATCTGTTCCGGCTGTGGGAGGCAGCAGTGGGGGGACCCGTCGTCATATCATCCAGGTGTCCACCTTCCAGATGTGCATCTTGATGCTCTTCAACACGCGTTCTCGCATCTCATACGAGGTATGTTTTTCGTGGAGCATGTTCTTGGTGCTGCTCTTTCAAATGAATTGATTTGAGTCTTGTAGAACTTTAGAGGCATGAAACCTGCTTTTGCTTAATGAGAGCAAGCATTGAACTAAGATCCATTTAAAAAACAGGAGATAGCCAGTGAGACAGACATCCCAGAGAGGGACTTGATCCGAGCCCTCCAGTCCTTGGCACTGGGGAAAGCCACACAGAGGATACTGATCAAGAACCCCAAGACACGAGACATCGAGCCCAACCACGTTTTTGTCATCAACGACTCCTTCTCCTCCAAACTCTACCGGTCTTTCTTCTTTTCCTGCTAATCAGAATTTGGAGTCTTCTGGGCACTGAAAAATCAAAAATAATTTTATCTTGCAGAGTTAAGATTCAGACAGTTGCAGCAAAGGGAGAATCAGAACCTGAGAGGAAAGAGACCCGTTCCAAGGTGGATGAAGATCGCAAGCACGAGATCGAGGCTGCCATCGTACGCATAATGAAGGCACGCAAGCGCATGCAGGTATGTGTTGCAGTGATTCGTGAATTTAGGATTTTTGCCAAGCCTTCTTGATAAGGAATTAGCCTTTTTTTGCTGTTTCCTCAAAATTGTCTCATGCATCAGAGTACATAGCCTTCACATTTTGTGTTTAAATACAGATTGAAACTTCACAAAAGCCTAATTGCTCTCATTGCAGGATGCATTAGTGAGAAACTAGATTTCTGGGCAATGGAGAATAGATTGAATGTATAATGTGTTTTTTTTTTTCATCCTTCTTCAACCATTCCTGTTCACATATTTATTCCTTTTCCATGCATCAACTTTTTGTTCTTTTGTTTTTCCTCTCCCTCTAATCTTCATGTTCTGTTATTTCTCCTGTACTCAGTATACTGCTGAGTGTATTTAGTACTTTACTGAGTTTGCAAAGTACACGCATCACACAGCTGGGTGTACCTAATACACTGAGCTGATGAGGCTTAATACAAGATGTGCTCAAGTGTTTTTGTTCCCCATTTGTGATACATTTTCTGAGTAAAAACTTTCCTTGGTTTCCCCTAGCACAATGTCCTTGTGGCAGAGGTGACTGAACAGTTGAAAAGTCGCTTCCTTCCAAGTCCTGTTGTGATCAAGAAGAGAATCGAGGGACTGATCGAGCGGGAATATCTGGCTCGAACTCCGGACGACAGGTCCGTTTCCCCTTTGCCCCTCTGCTTGGGATTTTTGTCAAATTTCAACCCCGTGTTTCACTTTGTCGGATTGCAGGAAAGTGTATACATACGTGGCTTGAACACTGGACTCGACATAAGGGACCCTTTCCCTCTCTTGCCCACACTGGACTCTGTGACCCTGACATCAAATCCGGTGTGGCCTGCTTCAGCTGTGATTCATTCCTCTCTTAGCAATCTGTGCTCTTGGCATATTTAAACACAAACACTACCCAAATAAACTGGAGAAACGCGCCCGCGCTGCCCCGTCGGTGACTCGGTGCGACCTCTTTGGGTGTGTTGGATCGTGTGTGAATGTTCTGGAGCAGTTTGAGTATGCTCCGTGTTTTTGTGAATAGAGATACCGGCACTCTATTTCGATGGAGTTTGTGTCAGCAGGAATCCAGAATGCTTTCTCACTGGAGAGTCACCCATGTCTCATTGATTCACCTGGAAATTTCGGTTCTCTGTTTCTCTGCCCTTCGGTGGATTTTCGCGTAACTGGGGCGGCATTCTATTCCGTTCCGACGGCCATACCGTTCGCAGCGTCTGGTTTTTCTGGGGTCGTCTGGCTGTCGCGTGGGCTTTGTGTACTTTCAGGAAAGTCCAGAACTTCCTGGAAAATTCTTTCTTGGCTTTTAGAAAGCATCTTGAGAAGGGATGAAGAACACCTACACTGCTGCAGAATTTTTTTTCTGCTGTAATATTCTTTTAGTTGCAGTCCTATTCTGTAACTTATTGATTTTCTGGATTTTTCATGGGATATTACAGTTAACTCAGGTTTTATTTGGACTCACACATGTTTCCTGTTGAGATGTATAGTCTGGATGTACTTTCATAAGAATTTTAGAAGACAAATTTGCTTTTTGTTTTTTTACTGATACTTCAAGTTGTGCTTTATCTTCACAGCTTGTATGCATTAATATTTAACTCTGTTACTTGTGCAGAGGATGGGTTGGCTTGCGCCCAGTAGTTGCAGCTTGACGTACCACTCAAAATTGTCATAAGGATTCTATTAATACCTGTTAAATTGGTAAAATGTCATCAATATCATCCATTTGGAAGTCTTTGATGAGGACGATGATGTGGAAATTTTAGGGAACCGAATCTCCCCTTTGGCCTTGCACAGGGCCACCAAGTTGGAAGAAACGTCTAACGTAATTAGGAAGTGCATTTCCCAATCTCAAAACTGATCTGCAATTGGATCTTCACTGGTCTGTCTCGAAGTGGCTGCCGCTTCTGGTGGATATTAATTGGGTATCACATGAAGTAGGAAGGCTAAACATACCACTTTTGGAATGATTTTTAACTGAAACCTGGAAAAGGGTCAATGGGCAGTTTTGAACACTTAATAACGGCAAATAAGGATATTTCTTCATTTTGTCTTCAAATTGTTTCTTTGGTCGAACTAAATGAAGAAAATTCTCAGGTTTCTCTCCAAAACCAGTCCACACATGCAGGAACTTATGGAACTGTGGCAATGACCGATTTTCCAGGCATATATTTTTCAAACGGCACATGACTTCCACTGCATTTCTGCAATAATTGAGGACCTTGGAGCAATGATGAGAGATTGACCATGAGATGACACACGTGACATTCCTAAAGGGTATCCAGTCTTCTGTAGAAATTAATTTACATCATTTTTGCAATACTGGAATTTGTGGAGAGGATGGAGACTTTGGCGTGATGATTGTGTGTGGGGACAGAAAAGGCGCACAAGTCTCTCAGGAGCGAATACTGGCGCAAAAGTTTTCCTTTCCTTTTGCCGACTTGCAATTTTAAAGGGGCAATTTGGTTTCGTTGAACTATTTGCATGGGGCGCCCTGGGTGCTCGTAGCACTCGAGCTATCGGAGACCGTACACCTATCAGAAAGTCTCAGGACCGGCCTTCATGGAGCAAACTACGTACATATATTCCCCAATTTCCTCACATTGGTGGTGGGCCACCAGCTGGGAAGGGACCTCGTGCTTCCATGCATATTCAATTCGCCCTTAAATCTTGAAGTTCAAGCATGACAACAAGCGCCAACCCATTGTTCTTGTCTTCTCTGACATGGAACCCTGAGGGGAAGGTGAACGGCTATCTGCGAGCGCTTGTTCTTACAGTACACAAGATGTTTGGCATGAAATAACTCATGCACTGTATCTTTTCATGTTTTCCCATATTTAACTTCAGCATTTATTAATTCCCTAAGTCATGCATTGCAATCAAAACATCATGATTCCACGTTCTCCTTATATCTGTTCAAAATTCTTCAACAAGTAGAGGAAATAGGGGGGAAACACTTGCTAAATCAGGGAAGTAGTTCCTTGATTGCATTCGAAGGGTACAGGGAACATGTGCACCATCTCGTGGGGACTCTAGGTACCACCGACAACCTCCGTGCTCCTCGGCTTCGCTGCGATCCCCTTCGAAGCCCCTCCCTCGACGCGCGAGACATCCCTCCCAGCGCCCGGCGGTCCAGAGCGACTGAGAACCTGGCGAAAAAAATGCCCGACCCTCTTTGGTCGATCTAGGGGGAGGCGGATTCGGAAACATCAGGAAAATATTGCCTCGTACTAATGTGAAGTATCTGCCAATTTTAGGCGTTTCCCATTACTTTTCTCCGAAACTTCGGAGTAATCACTGTATATTCGAAATTCTTCGTTTCTGCCTAGTGGTGTTTAGTATCGTTGAAAAGGTCACGTCTAAAACGATAAAATGTTGCAATGATGGCCATCCAGCGGGCATTCGCCCCACCTTGCTACTTTACGTGAATACGCATTCAATTTCCTTCGACGGCCCCCTGGAAAAGTGGGGCCCGGGGCAACAGCACCCTTTGCCCCCCCCCCCCCCCCCCCCTTCCTTAATCCGGCCCAGGGTGAATGGTACTGAAAGTGGCCACCATTGGCCATTTAATCGCACGAAGCAGCACAAGCGTCTAGCGACACACCGTCGCCGACCAATCAGAATGTGATCCCTTTTTGCGCATGCGCCAGGT
>CAJPEV010004201.1:0-24029 GCA_905338385.1 Darwinula stevensoni | reverse complement strand
CTCGCATGTTGTGTTCCAGTCGGAACGCTTTCTCTCAGCGTTCAGTTGATTTACGCCGAAAAATCACATCGTGCTAATACTTTTGAGCGCTACTGTATATATTTTTTTTTACAAGTATTGAAAAAGAAAATTTCCAAAAATGTATTTCAAATGCTGCCCACCTCTGCCTGTAAGGAGTTTCTTTAAACTCGGTGTTTAAAGAACCTTATGGAATCCCATAGGTTTTTTTCTGTATGGGAGAAAACAAGCGATTTCCATAATTACTCCCATCACTTTATATTGTGCATATAACGTGAATTTTCGATGTAGAACAAACCCCCCTCTATCTCTTATTCCCTTCTCAACGCTATTGGACCGCTTTCTAGTTTTATTTTCCGACCGGAAATGTGATTCCTACTCAAGTTCCTTGTTGGGAAGAAGTGCCATATCTTATCTACTTCGCATGGTAAACGTCGTGGAGAGCGATCTCACTGATTTTCTCGTCGTCTGACGACTTTCTTGCGTCTGAGCACGTGAAGTCATCGTCGATTTCCGAGCGTCCCGTAACTGTATCAAGGAGACTCGACATCATGCGGAATTGTTGGAACCTGACTTGGATATTATGCTACTTCGTCATTTGTAAGTCAAGCTATTCCCTATGTCGAAAGTATCAGCTTGGGGGCGGGTAGAATATTCAAAATTGTATGAGCACGCAAGAAACGTTGTGGTAACTGGCCCAGAAATATTTCGTGCTCGTGTTGGATTTCATGAATTGATTTATCTGTTATGGAGAAAGCGTAGCAGGACATCGAAGGAAGGGTTCATTTTCTTAAGGAAACATCCGACATCGTTTTCATGTACGAATCACAATTCGAGAACGGCTTCTTGATGCGCCGCTGACTGATTCTCGAACGTATTGAGGACCACAGGTCCATACAATATCATTATCATTTCAATGGTTAAGTTAATGGTCACATGCGAGAAATTCGCTTCTTACCCATTTTGAATACTGTCTGATATGGAGGAAGTTCAGTTAAATTTGCAGAGCTTGCTTGGCGGCTCAGATTCAATGTAATCTGACCGTGACACAAGATATCCTAAGTCGCAGTATTTCACATAGTATTACTGTTCGATTTAGATGATGGCAATTTAAACATTTAGATTGTAACCGTGGACATGGTAGACCTCTTGCTAGACACGGGAACCTAAATGATAAGTTTCTTCCAGCCTGTAAAACAAGGGTGTGAAACATACGGCCCGCCGTCTGTTCTTGAAATTTCCTTTTGAATTGAGTGTCAGCAGAAATTGGGGCAAACAACCGTGGGTTCGGCCCGCAGGCATCTGCAGTGTGATGAATACGGCCGTCCGACTGATTTGAGTTTGACATCCCTGCTCTAGAAGGAAGAAATCAGCTCAGGATTCTTACAAAGACAACCTAGGGCTCATTTCCACCATGCAAGTCAAAGAGGAATTGCTTGTCATTAGAAACCTCAGCTTAAAAATAAGTCCATAATTACTTTTTCCTTAATTTCCTAGAGAGCCACACAATCACGTTGCGTGACGAGACCGGGAATTGATCATGACCAACTTGGAGTATATTATAAATAGCGAAAAGTATAATGAATAAACTATATTCTCGGCATTGACGCAAAATATCATACCTACTGCATTCAGAAATTGTCAGCCAATGGTTCTTCACTAAAGATGGAAATGTCATGGATTGTGCAAAGGGGGAGAAGTACGAGATTTCTACCAATCTGCGAAAAAGGAATGTAAGTGCCAGCCTGAGATGAGAAAGAATGCAGCATTTCATTGCGACATTTCCGGACAAGTCTCCAATATAGTCTACTTTGATCTGAATTTGTTGCATGGTAGTGATGGTTTCCAGGAATTTTGCGGCAATTGTCTGTAGCGTTCCTATTTCATTTCAGTATGAAGACTTGGCACATTTTGCTATATATCGATATTTTTCATTTCTCCCTGCTCCTGAGATACATTTTTGAGGTTAAAAATGCAAAATGTTTCATGGTATAGAACGAACTATCCACACTCCAGTAAAATCAAT
The DNA here is from genome assembly GCA_905338385.1 of Darwinula stevensoni. Classification (NCBI taxonomy): domain Eukaryota; kingdom Metazoa; phylum Arthropoda; class Ostracoda; order Podocopida; family Darwinulidae; genus Darwinula; species Darwinula stevensoni. Next base: position 21,985 of record CAJPEV010004201.1, on the reverse strand, counting down.
TTTCCTTTGATTGAAGGAGGCATAGTGCTAGAAAAAGCACACATTCGGTCAAATATGATGTAGAAATTTAGTGCCGTTTAACATCAGGGAGGAATCATTAAGAGTTTAAAAATGTGATGGGGTAAATTTATTGAATTTAGAAAACCTCTAATTTTCAATTCTTTCGAGATTTATAAAAGTCCAAGGCAACTGCAATGAAAACTTAGGTGGACTTTTAAACCGGGCCTCATTTTTATCGACGGATGGTGATACCCAATCAGCAGCATGTGTGGTCATTGGTCGGCACATGCTGGGCAGCTGCGGCGTTTCTGCGGCCTTTCAGTTGTTGGACCGTGTGTGGCACAGGAAACTTTTGCACCTTCGGCCCACACTTGGATGGATGTTTCATGCATATATACAACATACGACTGAAGACGAGAGGAAACATTTGCGGATGCTTTGAAGAATACGGTAGCATCAGGACCTGATGATTAGATCATCAGGGATACACAACTCAATAATGACAATTGTATCAGATCCCGGGTCAGCAATGTGGCGATAAATCGGCGTTTCTGTGACTCTTCAGTGGTTAGACTATTTGTTGCTCAGAAAGGTCTTGCACACTAAGTACACTATTTGCGGACATGGATGTTTCGCGCGCAAGTGCAATCCAAATCAAGGTTAGTGAAAACTTTTCCAAATGCTTTGAAGCCCTGATGAGTACCGTACGTATCATTTTTAACATAAGTGATGCCTACTGCAAAAATGACCGTGATGATCCAATGCGCCGAAAATGCACTTTGAAGTTTTTGGGAAATATTGAAGTTCTCCTTCATGCCACTATATGGAGGTGTGGGTCTCGCTTTTCGCACAGTACACAAAAGTACCCATCCCTCTTTCCTTGGAATCATCCCTTACAGGAGTGTTTAGTACCTCACCATATGTCTTGCCTAGTCTCATTGTAATAATCAAAATATGCGGACATTTCATCATTTTTTAACCCCATATTCGAGACAGATGCATGGAGTCCAGGCCATAAACAAGCTCCTATCCCCGATGAGAACCGTTTATTTATACAGTGAAACGTTATCCAAAAGTTGCTGTAGAACAATGATGGTGTCCACGTATTCAATCCATCATTTCTTCGTCCTGAAGCCGGAATGAGGAAATTAGGGTTGAATTTATGTGTATGCCATAGGCATGCAGGGATGGATCTTCCCCTGAAACGTACTATAATTGGTCCCCTTCAGGGGGACCAATTCTATGCCTCATACCTATCCATGGTTCAGACTCTTTGCTTGTGCAGTATGCCAGTACTAGTACCAGCAACACTAGTACTGTAGATAGAAATACTGTAAATCTACCGTTGTAGCAAGTTGCTGTAGGATTTGATTGCCGGATTTGAACTGTTTGCACTGACTCATCTGTATTAAGTAAAATATCAGTTTAACAGGAGACGATACCATTGCACGCGATATGCAAGCCGCGCAGCCCCTCCATTGCGACTGATGAGAATTATCCGACATTATCAGCACTAAGTGGGGCATAATCGCGAATCGATGTCTAAATATAATGCTGCATATGGGTATAGAGTATTTTTTCCTGAGAATGAAGTTGCATTATGAGATAGTGCTGAGTTAGAAACTGTATCCTTCACAAATACAATTTCAAATTATTGTTTCCGCATTTTTAAATTTATTGCATCGTATTCATGCATTTTCGAAACTGCTAATCACAACGTAATGCAGTCGCGCCTTGAACAGGCTCGAGAGCATACTCTAGTGTTCATGATCCTGGGCAACGAACTCAAACTTGACGAGTGGTATACCGAACCTCTCGTAGGAGATGCCCGAGTTGTTATCAGTCCATCGTACAAGAAGTCTACCGACTGGTCCCTAATGAAAATTCCTCACCCACTCAGCACGTGTTGGTGCAACAGAGTTGATTTGGTTGGGTAATGAAATTCCGTTAGAAATCCACATGTTGAAACAATTGAAATGGCAATGTTAGATTGATCGCTAAAAAGGCAATGAAGGGCATATGATCCCCGCTCATGTACAACTCCAGAAACTCAAAATTCCCGTAAGAACTCCAGGGGCTGTACCTTCCGTTATTAAATAGTTTTGGTTACCCGTTCTTGAGAGAACGGCAAGGGATGTAGGACGGCTGATGTCTCTGGTGACGTCACCAGCAGTTTAAAAAAACGCGTGAGGAAGACGTCTAAGACGTGGAGGGACTCTTTCAGGCGTTCTCTCAGGAACGTGATCGCGACGCAAGATCCACCTATCAGGAACGACTTGAAAGGCGCGTGAGCTTCCGTACAACGCGTGATTCGTTCAAGTCAGTCATCCAGGAAGGAAAGCCACTATTGATGGCGAAGTAGTTGAAATTCAACACACAGAATGCCCGGGTTGGATTTCTAGACAATTGTCTCTTGTCTGCAGCAAGGGTTTCCTGACTAGTGGAAATGTACGTTTTGCTCGAGATGGGTTTATGGGCAATTGTCTCACATCCACAATTTGGATTTTTTATCCAAATATCCCCTAGGACAGGAACTGTCATGTTCTCTTCCCCATCAGACAAGTAGGTTGCAATCCAGACATTAACTTCGGTTACTTTGCCATGAGAGACGGACAGAAAGGAAGCATAATATGTTTTTGGGGATGGTGAATTATGGGAAAATAGGACAGAGGAACTCTGGTTGTAGCCAAGGTTGCAATGTCTACATGCGAATATGACGAACGGACAAAAGGAATCAAGAACATTAATCCAATAGGGAAACTGAGGCATTCATTCCTAAAGTAAAACTTCTTTAAGAAAAGAAAATTTAATTGCAGTACACTCTGTCCAAAAAATTTTTGGACCCTTTTTCAATTTGTAGCTTCTCGTTATTGGTTCAGACTATCACTATGCGCTTTTGAGGGCTGACAAAGACATCAAATAAGCACATGCTTGCAAAGTTGTATTAAAATCCATCTATTCATTTCGGAGAGGCAGCAGCTTATTCTAAGCCAGGTTGCGTCAGACCATTTCCGCCGGTCACACTCAGCGCGGGTACAGTCAACCAGAGTGGAAAAACATAGTTCCCAAGTCGCAGGAGAATGTGAACCATGCAGCGTTATGGTTTCGATCAATGTCACGTGACTGTTCACTAACAGTGCATTTCGAGCACATCATCCGAGTGTCAAATAGAGAAAGTTATTGAAGTTATCTTGGTCGTGCACATTATGTCAGTCATAATGAATGAGGCACAATAATGAATTTGGAATAATGAGCCCATACAGTTCTGGCCGTTCTCCCATACTACTGGTACACTCGGAATAATCTCCTGTCTTTCAGGAACTAGCGAATGAATATCGTTATAACTTTGGATGCATGTGCTCATTTGATGTCTTAGTCAGTCCTCAAAAGCGCACAGCGATAGTCTGATCCAATTACGAATAGTTAAAAATTGAAAAAGGGTCCACATTTTTGGGGGACATAGTGTAGATCAAAACAAGGGGGAAATGCATAATATTTGGATATCTGGGGATTTGTAGTTTACCAGGTTATACCTTAGTTGTGTATCAGTGAGTGATACACAGCTAAGGTACAACCGTACTACCATACACTTAAATTAGGTATTGTTTGCACACCATCTGCGGCGAGATCCGTGGATGTTACTCTCTGTTCCAGATCTGGAATGCTAAGCCAAACTGCCATTCGAAAATCTAGACCTTGAACGCCTAGTAGTAAGTCCGCGTGCCCGTCCTCCTGAAAAACGGATAGCCAAAACTCTCTATTATGCGATTTTGGAACCTTATAAATACAACACGTACATGAAATGCCTAAAAAATAAAAAAGTAATATTCTCACCTTAATATAGAATTTCAGGCGATGTCTCTCATTGCTTCACAAAATGAAGAACTCCTGTCTCTCCAGACAACATTCAGCAAGATTCCTTGATTTCTCAAAAAGGTAAATCAGAATGAATGTCTTAAAAAGGCACAAAAGAGTCTCTTCTTGTGAAATTAAATGATAAAAAAAATGGGTAAGCCTTTAATGGATCTAGGTGAATGGGTTTCTGCGACTCGATTACGTTGATACTTTGCCACGGTTTCATTCGTAGAAAGGGTCAGAACGCAAGTTTCAACAAACGCTAATGCTGAGGGGGAGAAAGGCACTTGGATTTAAACTCGCACAGAGCAACAATCATCACAGGTCACTAGCCACGTCCCTGATGCCATATTTCACCCCAATCGGGTCCAGTGTATTGCTACCATAGACATCTATATACTATGTATAACTAGAATGGATAGTCATAGCGCGGGGCCTTTTGACGCTATGTTTTTGGGGTCAAAGACAGGCCTCGCCCACATGTCCCATACAAACTTCCCGCTCACATCACCTGTCCACGCAACATGCGTGGACTTTATGCCTCTATCAAGGACTTCGAGTTCACCAAGTTTCACCTTTAACGGGCAAGTACTTTCTTAGATCAGGAAGTACAAGGTTGAAGACCATTCTTTGGGAATTATACTTGCAGGCCTAGAGCGAAAACTTCAAGACCGATTCTGAAGTGCCACTGTACTCGTCTCGTTTCTCTACCAGAGTGCGTAAAGGCGCCAAGGGTGGCGGACTGGATGAGTGTAATGTAAGAAGTACTCAAAGGACCTAGAAGTACTTATAAATGGCCAAAATATCTGACCGAGAGAAAAGTCTACCCGACCGATTTCTATAAGTTACATATTGCCAGACTCATCTCACACTTGATGATGCATCTTATCGGAGTCTGAAGCACTGATCTAGTACCGAAAGTAGTAATAAGGTACTACAAGGAGGTACTTTTGTTCACAACACACAGGCAAAGAACAAAATTATTGGATAGATTTTAATAAATGGACAACTTCACTCATCTTCCTGGACCATTGTAACTTTTGGTATTCTCCTGCTTGAGGCGCTTAAAGAAGTTAATAATCAAAAGAACAACCCGCATTGAAAACTTCTGGACTTGCTTTGAGAATGGATGCACAAACTGGATTTATGTTGGCAGTGATATTTTTTTAAAGGGATATCCAGAAATGATCTAGTTCCAATTAAGGTTAAGTATAATTTAATATCCAAAGAATGGAGGATATGGGATATGGAGGGATAAGGGAGGATATGGAATGGGCAGAATTTGATTGAGTGAAGGTAACATTACTTTGTATCATTCCGAGAGGGCGAATTTTTTGAGTCAGAAAATATAAGGCACACCTGGATTTTCCTTACTGTAAGGTGTCTTATGGAGGTCTCATTTACTGACTACTGAAATGACTGACGTACTGTATATGTACTAGCAAAACTATTCACTTTGGAAGGGTAAAAAGAGATTATTCATTGAAGCCCAACAAATGAGGCTATAAGCCTGAACCTTGCATAAGTTATATCCGATACATGAGAGTTTGAGGCGTTCGTTTTCATGACTGTTCATCCAACTTTGGAATGTTCCCAACCCTGAGCAATGGACTCAAGCTAAGTGGGTGGGATGTTGAGTATCTTGTGACAAAGCTGCACAATACAGTATTTCTGCCTTACACATTGCCTACCAATTGATCCTTCACCAGTCATGATGGACTGAGAAACTCTTTTTGGATGTCTCTCAGGGGCATGTGACAAACTTGCCCAAACCATTGGAATGGAGATCTCTTGATCTGGAGAAGTAGCTGCTAATCATGAAGACCCTCACATATGGTGGCAATTGGTATCATATGAAAAAGTCTTACACCAGCCAGTCAATATAAGAACCACACTTTGGCAGCTTCTGCCTGTGATCTGATTCCATTGATCACTCCCTCTAAGTTCATGGCCATAGGTAAGGGTTGGAAGAAAAACATGTAAACATTGCCATTATAGAGACATCCCACTTGGGAATCAATGTCCGCCAGAGTTTTTGCAAAACTGTGGAAGTCCTGGAGATGCGATTGTCTATATCTTTTGCATGTCACCCATGGCTTGAGAGGCAGGGATCAATATTGTCCACTCCAACTGTTTCAAGGGACTCCTTCACAAGACATTTAGGGTGCACTATGGAGGACTATGAGTTGAATTGATTCATAATGCTGTATATCTCTTGAATAGAGTGGGTCAATAAAACTACATCACCAGCCAAGAGAAGTAACTTTATTGGTGATGCACCACTGATGATGACTTCCTTGCAGCCCTGGCTACACATACAGATCTTGCCCATGTATGCAAGGAACAGGAAAGAAGAGACAATGCAACCTTAGTATAACCCAGCACGTACTGACAAAACCTATACTTACCCCTATACTAGACCCCTACTAGAACAGAACTGCAATCACTGTATCAGTACTGAATGGTCCATAGTACATCGCTCTTAATCCAATAGTCCCTACAGCTTCCATAGAAGCTCATGCTTGTAGACCTTTGAAGATCCACGAGGTGTATCTGAAACTTTTTCAAATCCCCTTTTAATGTTTCCAAGAATCCAGAGCAAAGAGCTGCTCCATCGTGCTGCACCCTCCATGAAAGTCACTGTTTCTTCAAAACTTCACAAATAGTTGGTCACTTTGAACTACAATGAAGCCCAAGCTAGACATCTTCATATGCACTCAGTCTCAATAAGTAAAATTGTTTCCATATAAATGAAATGGAACTGCTTCAAGTCCATCAGACAAACTTTCTACGCTGTACTTTTTCTGGGAGAGAAGTTAAACTGATAGTCATTTCCTCTTTCTCCCTGAATCAAATATCTTTCGACTCCTGCATCATATGGAAACAATGTTGCCTACAAAATGCACACATCTGAACAATACACTTATGCTATCTATTTTTTTTTTTGGCTATTGATGCATGCCATGTAAACTTTGAATTCTGAAATGAGAACGTCCTGAAAAGGGCTATACCGTTTACCTAAGAATTTCAATTGCTATTATGAGTGATTTACCTAATGGAACCAGTGACATCTTTCATTGCATAAAAATGTATTCACACTACAATAGGGCAAAAAATCATCTTCATCTTCATCACTTTTGGTATCAGAAATTTCAACATCTATCAATACATAATCTAAGTTACCATGCAATACACCTTTGGAATGCTTGGATGCTGAATTTTCCTTAGTTCATCCTATCCCCTTTCTTTCTAATTGAACAGCTAAATTTCCTTTTACAACTCACTCTCGGACTCAGCTCTCTCCTGTGACCTTGTCACGGGGGAATAAACTGTAAAACTGCATCCAGGCTTTTGACCTAGAGCCCAGATTTTGCCCACCAAGGCAACTCTCCATATCGTTTCCCCCCCATAATTTTTGCTCAATTGTGAATACACTAATCCTTTGGTATTGATGATTCTTTAGGCAAATTAATTAGAATTTAAATAGAAACGAAAGGAAACTCGTTCAATCAAACAAATCAAACAACAATGAAACTTCTACGGCAAAATATTTGCTCTGTTCAATTTGATATCCTTATCATAGATGCACATTTACAAAAGTCACAAACAAACACGTCTTCATTCGTGTCGTCATTGATGCCTGCGAAGCCGTCATGAGCCCAAATCCGGAAAACAGAGTAGGTCATCCATCCGTCACCAGGTTTTGCGGTACCAAAAGAATCTAAACATCAACACATCGATTTAACCTGAGTCTCACAGTTGATATAATGGATATTCTAGCAGGGGGAATGAGATATACAGGGTAGGCATGCAAATGAATTCGTTTATGTAAAATTTTGAGCACTGTGCTTTTTGACAAGTTCATGGTAAGTACGACGAACGGAGTTCTTTGGGCTTCTAAGGAATGCCTCTTGCACACGATCAATGGTTGTATCAGGTACACTTGGACGTCCAGCTCACTTTTGTTGGAACACATTACTAGTTGCAAGGAATTTTTCAAACCAAACATGTATGCTATACTTGGTTGGTACGTCTTTTTCATTAATGTGTCGGTAATTTCTTTGCAGTGACACGATTGATTTGGATTCAGCAAAGCAAAGCACACGCTGCGCCTTTTCCTGGGGGGTGGCCATTTTTTTGCTCGCTTTTTTCTTTAGTAGATTTTCTTTAATAACTCCTACAACGACCTGCAAAAAAAGGAAGAAAAAGACTTTCAGTTGTTCGTCAAGTTAAATAAAACCGGAGTGTTCCATGTATAATATTTTCGAAGAAGTTAATTTTTAAAATGGGTCAGATCATTTATGGACACCCTGTATAGAGCAGCTATACCACCTCATTTTGTCCCCTCAGCATGACCCTGTTTTGCCCCAAGAGAATGTCTGAAACTGCCAAAAAAGCAATTGAGCTATGCAAAATATATTTACTTCATGTAATATTCAATATCCATTTTCCCCTTTAGTTTAAAAAAATTCGGATGCCACCAATGTTCCCATGTTACTTTGTTTCGCTTATCAAAAACTCGAAGCAAAATCAGAAGAATAGCTGCTTTCCTATTTTGCTATATAAACACCTTAGAGGTGTTAACAAACTACTTTATGGAGCGCCTCCATGCCTGAGAACTTGCACCTGTGATGAGGGGTTGTGATATAGTAAATACCCAATAGATATCGGGAATGGTTTGGTTGAAATTTGGGTTTTCCTGCTTTCCCCACCTTCCCAAACAGCTTTTCAAGTACTTGAATTTTTTTTTACAATCCCATCTATTCCCCCACAGACATTCCTTGAGAGTTGGGTAGGGCCAGAAGTGCAGGGGTGCTAAATAATGAGCATATGTGTTCCAAAAGACTCTTCCACTGAAAATGCAGGTGTACATGGTGCTTTGTGGGTAGAAGCATTTTTTATTATGTAGCCACACCAGAAAGTCGTGCTTTCCAGCGTCGATTCCGCCTATATTTCAGAATGTTTCCCGATTTCGTCCGAAATTTGGGTCCTCATTTTTAAATATATAATATTTTTGTGCCACATCTTCTTGGGTGAATTTTTCAAGACATCTCTTTCCATAATGTTTTCTTCCCCACATCACGAAAGATTAAAATGGAGAGGTGCACTCAAGAAAACACAAGGTTTTTAAAATGTCCATGTGAAGAAGTACCTCAAGATTGGGCTCGAAACTCATGGTCCCTAATTTTAGGGAGGCAAGTTATTTTATAGCAAAGCGACATATAAAAGAAATTAATGAAGGCACGATCATCTTAAACATACGGTTCAGTTGAATTCATCTTATTCATACATAGCCCAGCGATAAATTCTAACCATTAATAATTGGTTAGCCTGAAGAAAAAAAGCATACGCGAGGAATTGCTTCAAAATAAATACATTAATGAAAATATTGTTCCACAGACAACGATGGTGATGTTCATTCAAATCCATTGGAGCTTTCCCATGTTCCATTAAAAACTGTCAAAACCCTACAAACCGCATTATCTGAAGAGAGATATGCCAAGGTGAAAGAGCACATTGATGATCAACATTCAAATTCACCCCTATTGTCATCTATATTGACGCAATCCAAAACTCCACACAATATATTAAAAAATGGGAGCGGCGGTGAAACAAAAAACATGAAAAGAATCCAGCTCTCAAGTATATCCACAAATACAAATATAAATAGTCCTATCCACTCAAGCCAATCAGCGAACGTCAGTACGGCATACATCTCAGGTGCCGCCCATTTGACTCCAGCTCGAAAGAGAGAATCCTACAAGTCAGCTCAGACTAACGAAGCCTCAACCGTGACGATGCAAACCTCGCCCAGTCCCATCCCCCTCACGTCAACTGAATCTACGGAAGCCTCGACCGTGACGATGCAAACCTCGCCTAATTCCATTACCCTCACGTCAACTGCACCTACGGAAGCCTCGACCGTGACGATGAAAACCTCGCCCAGTCCCATCCCCCTCACGTCAACTGAATCTACGGAAGCCTCGACCGTGACGATTCAAACCTCGCCTAATTCCATTACCCTCACGTCAACTGCACCTACGGAAGCCTCTGATGCAAACCTCGCCTAGTCCCATCCCCCTCACGTCAACTGTATCTACGGAAGCCTCGACCGTGACGATGCAAACCTCGCCTAGTCCCATCCCCCTCACGTCAACTGCACCTACGGAAGCCTCGACCGTGACGATGCAAACCTCGCCTGGTCCCATCCCCCTCACGTCAACTGTATCTACGGAAGCCTCGACCGTGACGATGCAAACCTCGCCTAGTCCCGTCACCCTCACATCAACTGAAACAACCAAATCCTCGACAGAGACAACGGAAGCTTCGTCTAGTCCCTCACCAGTCACTTCCACGCCTACAACACCTAATTCTAGTGAATCCTGGACTGTCTCTTTATCGACAGGTAAGTGATTTTCCAAGTTAATTTTGAATTTTTTACATTTAAATGTTCATTGCTTTTGTTATGTTTTTGCATGAGGGTGGTTCAAACATGAAATGAATTTTTGCTCATGAACCAGGAAGTAATGAAAGTAGATTGATAATTTTCGGAACGATTTTACCTGAACTTTTTGGGAACTCATTCTCACAATCAACTTTTCCCCACTTCCATAGGGTAGTGTGGTCACGNTTCCCCACTTCCATAGGGTAGTGTGGTCACGGTCACGGTCGGTCACGATTTTTCGTTTTTCTTACTCCGCAACCAATTATAATTATAAGAAATAATAACAATTAATCGCTGTCCCACCTTATTCGTTATCTCGTTTGCCATCATCCGAATAAAGCGTTGAGAAGAGTCAGAGGCTATCATGTAGCCTATCAGTTAGGTTGGAAGTACTCTCTTCCATTTCTGTGATCAGTCTGGCAGAGAAGCGTATGGCAATACAGTCATATTGCGGAAAATTCCATCACATCTCTTACGGAAGTTCCTATATGAAACCTATAGACTTTCCTATAGATTTTTGAAACACGATGAACCTATATGATCCCTATAGGGTCGTATAGGACTCCTGACCTATAGGATTCGTTGAAGAATTTTTTGGGTTTCGAAACCCTAGCATTACAATGGAAATGGCAACTGGGTCCATACTGGTGCAGCATTTTGGTGCAAACTAATTACCAACTAGGGGGATTCCCATGGTAGGGGCACTTGAATCTGCAATAGTAATACTGCCTGCGCCTGTATAATTTATTATCCTGGCCCGCATATGTCACTGTTATGCACAGGATAGGACGTCCACTTCCTTGTGTAGCGAGAAGTATAATTCTTCTTTTGGCCTAAGGAAATGGCAGACAGAACCAAGGAACATCGTCTGTTTACTGAAACTCTTTTCTGATGAAGTCCAATTTCTTTCGTATGTGGTTCTCATAAGGAGTAAGAGCATATTTCTGGTCTGGACTCCTTGATTCTACCTAGAAGATGGGGATTACAAATGAGAAAGTCCAGAAGTTTCTTGATTGCTACAATGAGCCAAGGCGAGACATATGGGGAGGTACAAAGCACCCCTGTGAGAGATGATTCCATGGATTAAGGGGAGGGCACTTTTGTGTATTGTGAGAAATTTGAGAACCCTTACCTCCATCTAGTGGCCTAGAGGAGAACTTCAAACGGAACCCTATAGGTCCTATAGGTTCTAAAGGGAGATCTATAGGTCCTATAGGAAATTCTACAGGTCCTAAAGGGAACCCTACAGGTCCTATATGGAACCCTATAGGATCTATATGGTTCCCTATAGGTTCTATAGGGAACCATATAGATTACAAACGGAACCCAATGGCGCCTGTAGAGTTCCCTATAGGCCCTATAGGGAGCCTATAGGATTCCTATATGTTCCTATTGGATTCCTATATATTCCTAAAGGAATATATAGGAATCCTATATGGCATATTCGTAAGGGATATGCAGCTATCTCATGTTCAAGAATCAGACAATTCCTGCTCTAATCTCCCTTTTCCATAGGAGCGATTACATGGACTCCCATCTTCTGCATTTCATTCCCATTCCCATTGTGGTACCATGGAAATTGAATCACCTTTCGAGCCAGAGTTTAACGGAAACTCCTTGGACTGGTTTACCTCTTCAGACTGATTTCTTGAAGAATTCGTCTTTGTTGTCATCTGGTTTCGGTCGTGCGAACCTATGGTTCAAGGCATTGTCAAATGGTTACCACAAAAATGCTTAGGGAAAACGTCTCTAACATTCAAAGAATGTTCCTTCAAAAACGGCATGGTTTTCGTGATCAAACGGCGCCTTAACTGAGAACTCAAAAGCTAATCATTCATGTACATTGGACGTCGTAAGACCTCTTTGAAAACTAACGTCCTCGAAAACGCTCATGTGTTATTTCACCACTGTCATATGTATAAAGTCAACAGGTCTCATTTGACCTCTGCTTATTTTAGGCACCTGATCATGTGGATGGAGAATGGTATCTACAAAGGCAAAGAAAAATAATTTTATTAAAATCCTTGAATCGAAACGGCAATAAATATGGTGGAGTCTTAGTCTCAGAAACATCAACGAATAGCATCGTACATCAGCTCAGACGGATGGAGGAAGACAAGGAACATGCAGTACACAGCATAGTTACGATACAGAAATCACATTTTTTCATGCAGGCTCCCGTTTCCATATATAGAGCGCGGCAAAAGTCAAAAATAAATTTTTTTTAATACTTTGGAACTATAACAGATAACAATCTGCTTTGTTTCTGATAATAGTGTGGATCCTTGAGTCTTGAATAACTGCGATACTACAAATCTTGAAATTCTGCAACGTACAATTTTTGAAACTATGACTACAAATTGAATTGTATGTTGTAACCCTGTGCTTTTGGATAACTGAAGCCGAAACCGAAGTTTTCCCAATTTACAGAGACCAATACCACCACCGCCACAACCACTGAGCAAGGAGGTCCTTGTACACCAAACGACAATCCCCATGCCACCGGGTGCGCGCCAGCTTTGAAGGAGATTTGTGTAAGCAAGTGCGGCTCCTTCAAATGCGTCTGCCCACCTGGTTTTGCCAGAACTGAACTTAAGGCACCATGTGAAGGTCGGTCACCTTATTTTTCCCCTCATGCTTGCAGTCTATAGTGACTCCTTTAAGTTTCATTTGATTTCAAATCGCCTTTTGATATTTGGATGCATATACATGGTCTTGCTTGTAATTTTGCAGAAATAGTGGCTCATTCCTCCAATTTCACGCTGACAGGGAACTTCGAGGAAAACCAATTTAACGAATTCGATCCCGATTGTGAAGATCAAGGAATTGAGATCCAAGACATGACAGCATTCATGAAGAGCGTGGTAAGTTCATTGACACCCTTTGTAGGCGCCATTACTAAACGTCCACCAGGGGGTGGACAAGAACATCCCCCTCCCTCCCTGTGGATTTGGAACCAAATGGACGTTCCACCGGGTGGAAATCTACCTGGGGGGGGGGGAGTGCCCAGGTGGATTTCCACCCGGTGGTACGTCCACCTGGTTCCAAATTCACTTCTGGAGATATCTAGAGGGATGAAGCCCATCAAGATTCTGAAGTTCTGTTTGGAAAATAAAGATATTGTAGGCATTTGGATGCTCGTCAACTAAAACCCAAAAATTACAGAGACCAAGACTAACCGAGAATTTCCAGCGCCTTCCCTTACAATGACTGAGAGATGTAGCATATCGAAATTGAGGTGCAATTTTCGAAGTCATGATCAATTATAGAAAGGTTAGCTTCACTATATCAATCAATATTAGGTTCGGAATGCTTTCCACGAATTAGCAGAATTCGGAAAAGGAAGCAGGAATGAGTGACCAGATTTTTCCGCTTCACCGATTGACTCTTGTTTTCTAAATCTGCACTCTCTGGAACATTGGGAATCGTTGCAATATCCTTTGCTGTGACCGCGTCGATCGCAAGTGCGTTATATTATAAGGGTGCGGTACCGTTCGGTAAGATCTCTCGCGGAATCGGAAGAATTGTTGCCGATTCAATGAGGTGGATCGTGCCTCGAGAACTCACACGTCACGAATTTCCAGATCCATCTCGTCCAGAGTAGGCCTGCCTGGCTTGGCGAGGTGCGAGTTGCCGAGTCCAATCGAGGCTTTTGCTTCCCTTACTCGAGAGGCTTCCCTGCAGATCAAGGACGAATCGAAAAATATCGGTTAGTTGCTAGGTTAGAGTTGGTGCAACTCCTACCTCTGAGCATGAATGAACATGATCGAGGCGATCGTTAAGCCGTCTCACGCCATCGAACTGGAAGGCCTAGGGTGAATGCGTGAATATACACTGTCCCCCAAAAATGTGGACCCTTTTTCAATTTTTAGCCATTCGTAATTGGTTCAGACTCTCGCTGTGCGCTTTTGAGGACTGACTAAGACATCAAATGAGCTCATGCATGCGAAGTTATAGCAACATTCATTCGCTAGTTCTTGAAATACAGATTATTCAGAGCGTACCAGCAGTAAGGGAGTGCGGCCAGAAACATATGGGCGCATTATTCCAAATTCATTATTGTGCTTCAAACAGGAAGACCTCATGATGTGCACGACAAAGATAACCTTCAATCAATTATTTTCAGTTTGACACTAGGATGATGTGCTCGAAATGCACTGTCAGTCAGGGAACAGTCACGTGACATTGACCGAAACCATAACGCTGCACGGTTCGCATTCTCCTGCGACGTGGGAACGGTGTGTTACCACTCTGGCTGGTTGTGCCTGCGCTGAGTGCGGCCGGCGGAAATGGTCTGACGCAACCTGGCTTAGAATAAGCTGCTGCCTCTCCGAAATGAATAGATGGATTTTAATACAACTTTGGAAGCATGTGTTTATTTGGTGTCTTAGTCAGCCTTCAAAAGCGCATAGTGATAGTCTGAACCAATAACGAGAAGCTACAAATTGTAAAAGGGTCCAACATTTTTTGGGACAGAGTGCAGTAGCCGTGTTACTAGAGATCTGCATCGGGGCACACGTTCGGGGAAGAAAAGGAAATGCCTGAGTGTTGATTCGCATTATTCCATGTTTTCCCCGTCGTGCATGGTTCTCCTCTAATAGTCCATTAGCCATGTCTGCTTTTCGTGCGTCGATTACACGGTTCATCGAGAGTAATAAAACATATTATGCAGAAAACAACTCGAATGGGAGAATCACGGACGCTGGAAAATGATAATTAAATGTTAAGTTTGGGACTAAGTACGGTTCGTCTGAGAGGGTGACGCGAAAAGGAAGGTTAGAAGTTTACCTATTGCGGAGCCGGTAGACAACGGACTGGACCTTAATGTAGCGGTCAGTCATTTGATCACGGAGTGGAACGACAGCGGCTGAAGGAGGAGCAGTATCTTTCGATTTCACATAAAGGAGTGTGGAAGATGGAAAACGAACACAGGCTGTGCGTGAGAAAGGAAAAGCCAGGAACAGGTAGACAGAGATAGAAGGTCTGCATGGTAACTGTGTCTGCGGAAGAATACTCGTACGGTTGGAGAGGAGGTCACGAGGGCACATGCCACGTGCACCGTCCTTTCACATTCGATGCAACGTATAGGTATTTTCAGCCCTGTCACTCGTGCACCAACTACACCTATTATAAGAATATATCGCATTTCTATAACCACACGGATGAAGACATGTAGCGTTAGGCTAATCATCCACACGGACACGTGGGATGTCACTCATTTACAGTGATGGATCCGTCTACCGTAGTGAGTAAGAGGATTTTAATTTTCTCACACTCGACAGCTGTGACTGCTTCCATCGCACCTTATTGAAATAGCATATCGAAAATATGTTCATCATGACGCGTGAATGAGAGTCAGGAACCGACTTAAAAGCAGAACCTCCAACGTCCTCGAAATATGAAAACCAGCAACCGTGGCCATGAGGGCTAGACGCTAGGCTGATCAGCATGATAGCTGATAGGCATGGAATATGTCCAATTTCATTCCTGAGAGATTCCTCTTCAGAAAAGAAAATGAGAAGACGATTTTTTCCGATAGGGAACAGAGTGTAAAAAGGGAACAGGTGCTATAGTGCTTACTAATTCACCTTCAGAGCTGGATTCATTACAAAAATTCTTATTCTGCAGTGCTAGTAGTTCAAATTTAACAATGCTATGAAATTAGAGCAAATGAAGGCAAAATGGTGGAGGATCTCCATAGAAAAAAGGATCGCGATTGTGATGTAAAAGATTTAATCTCGTGGTGTGTCTCGTTTTATTACTATAGGTGTCATTCTAAATCTTATGACCTGGTGGCGATAACTTATTAGGTCAAATGTTAAAAAATTCCTACCTTTTTGACATAATTTTCAATTTTCGGCCTATTTTCGCCTATTTTCGGCGATAAGAATAGCATTGTACTGAATGCCTTCTCGAGCGAAGTACTCGCAACAGCGAGAGTACGAGGCATTGTCGGTAACAGAAGCTGTTGCTACCTGCTGGTAACTGCTTGCAAAGTTCAGTGTCATAGGTTGTTGCGTTGCCAGTCCCGTCGCTGGTGTATGACAGTGCTTCACGTAAGTTTGCAGCATTGAGTTAGCGCTCCATATTATTAATTTAAGTTTTGGTGTTCTCAAAATGTAACGAAAAAAGTTGGAAAGTGTAAACTATCCTGAGGCGGGATCTGCTGAACGTAATAGAAAGAGAGAAGTTCTGGAGTCACGGTCAGTGGATGTGCGTGCATGGACGTCGTGCACTAAGTGCTGCTCTCAGGAACGGTGAAACTGACGAAGAAAGAGCAGAAGTGAAAGAAGAAGGGCATGCACGAAATGTTCAGACCGATTCGACTCAATTCAGCCCGTGCGTGAACTGGCTTTCACACTAGTATTCAATAATGACACAATACAGATTAGAATTTGGGGAGGGTGAAATGGAATTAGGCCTTGTAAATGAAACCACTCCCTTTTCCCATGCCTGCAGTTCAGCAAGTTCAGCAAGTTGATACCGGATGTGGCAAAAAAACGAACCGAACTTTGGGAATCTTCGGAGTTCATGAGATAGCAGATAACATGACAGACAAATTTGCCGCAGTGATTTCTATGTATCCTTTAATAATCCAGTAATTATAGCAAGTTTTTCTCCTGCCGTTATGCCACAGGGGCGAAAACTCTATGCCAATTTGAATTTTATTTTTGCACGAGGAAACGTATCGGGCCAGAGCTCCTTTGTCTGTCCTTAAAAATGCTGCTCCATGCGAAGGGGTGATGTGGATCAGAATTTTGCCCAAATTTCCTATGGTGAAGTAGGAAAAAAAAGTAGGCCTACCATGAAGAGATCGATTCACAAGCAGTGAGAAACGGGTTCATCTTAGAAGAAGCGACGGAACGGAAGGCTAAAACTACACGGAACTGAAGGAAATTGCTTCATTGTGGAAAAAGTCTTTTTTTTTCTCTACGTGAATCCTGGGGTGCAATATTTATATTTGCAAATTGCCAGATATAAGGACAAGTCTGAGATCTGACTAGCGGATTCTGAAGTGCAGATGAGAAAACTGTTGAAAAGGATTTTCACTCCGAGTGAGTGGGGCAGGTCCTCCCGTCAGCGTCCTGGAGCGAGTGCAAAAATAAAACTCTAGTTAGTTTTTAAAAACCATTCGCGTGCTAATACGGCTAGAGATTAACGGGCAAACATTTTCGGATGCTCCAAGATTGCCTAGGGTATGTATGAAAGAAATTTCGGTGTTCTTGCTGCAATTTCAGAGTCGCCAAAAAAATTTTTAAATCACCGCAGCTATTTTTGTGCCTTACTTGGTAGAGGAATTTCTGTTTCACCTCATCTGATTAACTTGATAAGTTCTTAATTATTCAATACCATTATTAAGATTTCTTATTCTGGAGTTCAAGGATAAAAATCCATCTGGTTGCCTTCTATTTTAGTGAATAACAGCATCGTCTACCATACCTGCTTCTGATGAAAGCGTTTGGCGAGACTTCTACACGAAGTCTCGCACCTACATGATCTATATGATCTTTCGCCCTTGAAAACCTAAAACCTGAATGCTTGACAGTATCATTGACCTGTTTGTTTCCAACTATTAATTGTCACCAATGATTTATCCGTCTTCTGCTCAGATGCTGAAAACGGCGGAACTGGCATTTGCAAACCAGAGTGACTTGTACATGGACACAGACATCCGAGGAATGGAGGTCATCCTTGCTTCTCTCCAAGAGAGAGCCGTAGGCAGCCAACTGAGAATCAGCAGCTTCATGCAATTTCCCCGAGAGAAATACGATGACTACTTAGCAAGTCAAGGAAATCCAGCCGACAAAATAGATACCACCTTAAATGACGAATGGAGTAACATATTAGACGATCTGCAAGATTCAATACCGGACTCACTTGATAGTAATTCTGGCATTGACACCGAAATTGATTCAAGTGCGTACAGCTGCAAGGATGCTTTAATGATAATGGATATTTAAGTTAAGTAAAACACAATGAACAATGCCCCAGAGATAATCGAAAATGTTTTCCTTTTCTGCCCAGACCCTGAGATAATCCCCTGTGAACAAGACACATGTCCTGAATACGCTAGGTGCATTGCATTTCCGAATGGCTTGTCTCCGAGGTGCCGATGCCAGGAGGGCTTGCAGGATCTTGACCCAAATTTCCCTGGCCGAGCTTGTGGAAGTAAGTTTACAGATGATATCCCTTACGGAAATGTCCTATAGGAAACCTATAGACTTTCCTATAGGTTTTTTAAACACGAAAAACCTATAGGATCCTATTGGATCCCTCTAGGGTCGTATATGGACTCCTGACTTATAGGATTTGGGGAGGAATTTTTTTGGGTTTCGAAACCTAGACATTACGACGGAAAAGGCAACCGGAGTCAATATTGGCACAGCATTTTGGTGTAAATCAATTACCGATTAGGGGTTTTCCCATGGTAGGGAAACTTTCATTATTAATACCAGTACCACCCAGGTCTGCATAATTTATGGCCCCAGTAAACATTTCTCGCTGGATTGCGTGTCCACTTCCTTCGGTAGAGATAAGTATCATTTTTCTCTCTCTCGGCCTAAGGAAACAGAAGGCAGGACCTGCGAGCATATCTCTTCACAGAAACTCCATTCGGTTTAAGTCTTCTCATTTTCGTACGTGGTTTTCAAAGGGAATATGGGCATATTTCTTGCCTGGACTCCATGATTCTATCTGGAAGATGGGGATGACGAATAAGGAAGTGTCGGAGTTTATTGATTGCTACAATGAGGCAAGGCGAGACATTTGGGGATGTAGAAAACTCTCTTGTGAGAGATGATTCCATGGGTAAGGGGAGGGCACTTTTGTCTCCTATGAGAAATGCGAGAACCCCAAACCTCCATCTGGTGGCCTAGAGGAGAACTCCAAACGGTACTATAGATATCCCTTTAGGTTTTATAGGGAACCCTACGGGTCCTATAAGGAACCCTATAGGTCTTAAAGGGAACCCTATAGGTTCTAAAGGGGACCATATAGGTCCCAAACTGAACCCTATGGGCTTTGCCTAAAACCACTGACTTCTGGATTGCTCCTACGTGGAAACTCAAGAATTTCGTGCACGTAGAAAAATGGTAATCAAAGAATGTCAGTTATAACCATGTCTTTTGCGATTGTGCCCCATAACCTATTATGCAACTTTCCATATTCATGACCTATAGAAGCAGTTCCGCAATGTCTCCGGTGGGAGCTGTCATAGAATTTTAATGATGGGGGTTGTGACAAAATCAGACGACAGAAACCTTAGCCCTATCAAGGGTTCCTTTGGGAACAAAATAAGTGCTGCAGGATGTAAGGTCTTGGCAGTAGAATGCGATCCTTCGCCAGTTTGGATCCTGATTCTTCCAAGAATAAGAATCTAGCAGCAGTGAGGGCGAATGCATTGTCCGATGCAGAAGTGTCAATCAGAGGCCTCGTATTGATTTTCATGGTCTGAAACCTCGCACAAAAACATATTAATTGGCTAACTAATTTAAAGGTTAATTTGTTCTTTCCCGACGCTACTTCCTTAATGCTCACTCTTGGATCGGACTACACAGTCTATTGCATCTAAACGACGCCCTTAACTTACTAATTGAATCTCTCCTACTGTTTATTGAAAATTTTCCCTGAGAGAAAGACATCCAAAGTGCACCACACGTCGAATGGTACATCAATCACGAGCTTTTGATGAGTATATGGCGATTTCTTCACTCTTTGAACTTCGACTGAACTGGAGGAAAAAAATTGTCTACTAACCATGCCAGCGCGATGAAGGGCCTCACCAGAACAACGAAGACTCCAGAAGGGCGTAAGAAAACCTGACTCGAGTGCAATGCCAATGGCTGAGAAGGACATAGCATAGCTAGCAGACGCAATGGCCCAGGCAGGGCGCCGAACATCCCTGCTCTTGAATGCCCAAGTAAAACGTAACACACTCATACCTCAACTCTCTCAGCTGAAACATATATCACCCTAATATATTCATACTGTATTTTCATGTGATATATCTATTGCAACATTCTGTAAGATGTCTACGTCGGAAGTCAGCCCAACCAGGAATTTTTTATGCCTGTTGAAATTTTCTCGCACGCGAAGCGGATCTCGCTCACACCAGTGCGATCGGCTGTATAATAGCCGACGTCCTCCGTCTGTCTGTCTGACTGTCCTCCACAGGCCTGTACTGGTCTTCTCTTTCGAATTCGACTCGATTGGCCCGATTCGAATCATGGTCCCACCCGACCTGAAGGGACCGACCTTTACCGACTCCCCTCCTCGCGGGTAGTGTTGGGCCGATCGTGCCGGTCCGCAGCTCGAATAGGCCTCTAAACTTCAGAACTCGAGGTCTTTGGGTTTGTTCCGTTTCTAGGCGGCTCTGCTGACGTTTCCAGCTATCCCATGACGTCACATTCGTGCTGGCCTGCTCAGTGCCTTCATAGGTAATTACGTTCCGCCAGCCAATGTAAGCGGGAGGAAAATAAGACCCTTTGATAGCGTATTCGCCTGCACCGAACAAGAAACTCGATTGACACCGAGCTGCCTGCCCGATCCGCGAGTCAGGTCGGTCCAATAGAGTTGATCCGCATCCCGTGCCTTGCTCAAAATCATACCTTATCCAATGCCCAGGTGTTCGGAATTTCTACTACGTGCCCCACTTGAATGCTACAAGGCTGAGAGTTTGCATACATCCAGTTGAGGATTCCCTTATGACGTAATGCCCTATTATCGATCCGAAGCGTGTCACTTTCAAATTCGAACGTTATCCCTTTAGTAATATATTTTCCCGTTATGCCAATTACAAATCAAATCTGTGTTATTGATGCCTGTTATCAGCGAAGCGGATCCCGGGGGACGCGGGTGTGGTCTAGTTCTACTATAATACAGATGGTAGTAGCATGAGGTCAGTGAGATAGAGGCAGATTTGCCCTAGCAGCTGGCATATTCTTCAGGACTTTCAGCTATTCGAAGAATATAAGTTGAGTCTACAGTAAAATAGGCCAATTGCAGCGCAGACATAGCGAACTTCCAGAACAAAAATATCGAGGAATTAGTGTGGGAAGGTAGTGAGGATGATTGGTCACCATCAGATTTATCAGATAGTGAATCTGAATTTGATGAAGACATCCAAGAAGACAGTGCTGAACGTGAAGATAGCGGAAACGAAACAACATCGAAGAGGCTGTGAAATTTAAGTGGAAATGGAAAGCAGTGAATGCGAAAGATCCTGATGATTTCGTTGATAGAGGTGTGAAGTGTGCTGAATCTACATGGCCGAAGCATTGTGCTGAACCCAGTTCTCTTCAAATTTTATATATGGGTCGATCGGAAAGTTCTGGCCGTTTCAAGAATTTTCCACAAAAAAATTTCTGGAACTTTCTTGAACCTTCCACAGTAGCAGTACATAAAGGGTGTGTGGGCGTGATAACGCAGCAGTTGCTTAGTCGTTCAAAGCTTATAACCATGACTTCCAAAATCGACTTTAACAAGACCGCCCGACGTCAGTGCCCGACTTCCTATCTGGCATCACAGCAGCCGAATCGAGTCGCCGCATCTGCGCCGCGTTTGGCCAAGGTGGAGTTTATGAAAGGACAGCGCGACGATGGTTCGATCGTTTCCGGTCTGGAAATTACAGCCTCGAGGATGCGCCCAGGTCAGGCCGCCCATCTGAAATCGACGACGAGCAGTTGC
>CAJPEV010004200.1:0-24033 GCA_905338385.1 Darwinula stevensoni | reverse complement strand
GGGGGGGGGGGGGGGGGGGGGGGGGGCCAGACACGCTGCACCTGTTTTCACGGTCCCTCGAGAGATCCACCCATTTTCTCGTTCCTTAGTACTGTAATCAGCGGAGAGTCTGGATGCTCTCCAATAATTTCTCCGACCGTTATCGTTGGAATGACGGAAGAATAACGGATCCGGGATGAAGAAGTCTCGCTCCTCTGCCCTCGATGAGAACTTGCGATGCAGAATTACCAGATTCCGATCTGGGATGCTCATCCGGGGAGAAAGCCGGAGATAACGCGGATGCATCGGGCGAGGACGGCTTTGTGAGGGCCGAAGGGGCCGTAATGCCCCCCCTAGCGCCCCCCCTGCCCCCCTAGTGAAGTGGCCGAACCACTTTCCCCATCGCGAATCCCTTTGCCGAGATGACACATAAGGTGTCCCCCTCCGGCCCCTCTGATTCCTGGTCATTAGCAGATGGAAGCATAAATCAAGAGGGGATCACGAACCGGAAATTAGCGTTTCTTTCACGATGTCCCAGGTGATCATTTCGGCCTTTTACCTAGGTGATCATTTTGTCCTTTTACAGCCTGTACTAAAAAAAAAAAAGAATCAACTTGGCCTCATTTTTCCACGTGCGAAGTCAAAACAAAACAAAGCAAGTCGAAGTCGCAACTACCGGTATCGGGTGTCCCGTGTAATCACCCGGGTCGCCTCGCAGGTCGCCCCCCAGGCGACCCGTCACTGACCCCTGGTTTTTTCTTCCCATATCACCTGTGGGAAAAAAATGAAGAGGTCTTCTTCTCTCACGTCTGTGTGCGGAGACGGCAATTTTCTCCTCCGTCTTCCTCTCTCTCTCGTTATGAATTATGGTTCCGGACAGATTGAGGTCGCCTGGATTTCACACCCGACTGTTATTGATGGGATTGTTGGAAAGTCGTCGACGGACCCCTCCCTCACAATCTATTGCTGTTTCGGTTTGGCCACTGATAGTTCCGGTTTCGCGATCGGTGTTTTCGGTTTAGCGATTGGTTTTGGTTTTGTTTTTTTTTAGATTTTCAATTTGTGGTTTCGGTTTTCCTATAGTTTAGGTTGTTTTATGTGGGGTCTTTCTTCCGATCTGTATCGTCCTTGACCAAGCAGAAACTCAGATTCGTTGTTTGTCTTTATTTTATGGACCTTATTTTATTTATTTGTTTTTCGTAGAGGGTTCGAGTGTTTTTTTCCCTTCCAGTGTCGAGGAACATGGGTGGGCTGTTTCATGCCAATCCCCTTCTTTTTTTTTCCTTTTTCCTCTTTCCCTGCTTCCTGCTTGAGATCGAGGCTTTTTCCTGTTTTCGAGTTTCGGTCGGCAGGAAAAGGCTACGTTTATGAGAGGCAGTACCGCATCGAATGGTACTTGGTCGGTACTCGAAAAAAATGATAGTAATGTCTGCAATTTCCCACTGAACCCGGAATTTCCATCTGGGGTCGTGCGACCCATTTCCCCAGTGAGAAGAAGAATGGATTACGATCCTCGCATGAAAGGATTACGATGTCGTGAAAGGATTATGAGCCTTTCACGAGAGAGCGAGCTTTTGTTGCGTCGGTAGGAAAACTGCATGAACGAGATTTCATTGTTTCGGGGATATATGCTGTATTTTTTTCTAAATGTTCCAGTTCTCCCCGTTTGCTTCAAATGGTATGGGCGTGTTTAAAGGACTCATCCCATTGTTCTTTCTTTTTTTTTTTACTTTGGATTTGGTGAGGGTCAGGAGAGATCGGGTAGGTAGGCGGAGTGCGTCGTCATTGGGCTTTGTGGCCCCCGTCGTGAAAGTCCTCGATTTTTTTTTTCCTTCTTCCTTTCTCATCTCAATCGGTTTTCTGGCCGGCTTTGCTCCAATTGTGGGCGATTTTTTCCTCCTCCCTCCGCACAATGCGTCGACACAAGGCCTCTTTCGACACCGTCAAGGACGACGTGTCTTTTGCAAGGCAAAGAAGAACCCCCTGACCTTTTCCTTTCTCGTCCACCTATAAACACGTGCAGGGTAACGAAAAAGTGCAGGGTAGCAAAAATGTGCAAGGTAACAAAAAAGTGCTGGAGAGCAACAGCAAAAGCGCGTGACTACACAAAGAAAAGACAAAAGCTTTTTGAGGACAGCAGCAAAAGTACAAGAGGGCAACAGCAGAACTACAGGAGGGCAACTACAAAAGTGCAGGAGGGTAACAGCAGAGTCGGTCTTTTTAATGGGAGGGGAGTTCCCAGTGAGTTGACCCCCCGTGGGCCGATTCCGAAGGGGCCACACGGGTTCCCATGGCGTCTCGACATTGAAGACCCCTGGATTTACGATCCTTCGCCCATCAAAGTTAGCCTGCACTCGCGGAAGTGGTTGTTCAAATTGCACCTGGCACATCCTGCAATTTGCGTGGGGCAACCCGATGACCCTCTGATCCAGTTGCTCTCGAGATTTTCCCTTCCAGGGAGCAACAAAGAGGATATCCGCCGACGTAACCGGTCGGTAACAGGTTACGACAGGTTGCATCGACCCGTGCGAGCGATCGACTGATTATTTTTTGCATCTGCAGCAGAATGAAAAACGCATCACGAGTGAAGCCATTTCCAGGTTAATTCAAAAGTAATTAATAGGGGAGAGCAGGTCGAATTCAAACATGGGTGTGACGCTTCGCGGAATCGAGAGAGGGGGAAACGTCCAACAGATGGCTTTCGAAAGGGGGATGCGAATTTTTTTAACGTTCGAGAAGGGGAGGACAATTCACCCTAAAAACGGAAGGTAGACGTGATATCGACTCACCTGTCCCCCTCTCCCCGTCTCCCCTCCTCCACTCCTCCCTCTCTCCCTCCCCCTCCCTTCATTACCTGACTTCCTCTCTCTCTCTCCCCTTCTCCCTCTCTCCCCCTCTCCCGGGTTGCTCATCGGTCAGTCCGACATGCAACACTGTGCGGTGCTGTCTTCCGCTGTTTTCGACGGGAGCCTTGCTCTGGTGTTTACCCCCTCCTTCTCGTGCCCGGAGTGCTCGGGGGGAGCCCTTTGTTTCGTCTCAGATGGCTGCCACGTGGGCGAAATGGAAATTTTTCCTTCCGCCCTCGGGTCGATTTCCTGCGTCTGTGTCGGTTGCGTGTCGCTTTAACCGGCTTGCACTGGAAAGGTTTCGATCCGGCAGCTGCAGATTGGAGCTATCGATCCGGGCGGGGCGGGGGTTCTGGGGGGGGGGCAAAGCCAAGCTTTTCCTCCGACAGTCTTCGAGTGAGCTTTGCGTTTCCCCTCTCGAGGAGAAGAATGCCCCGGGTCGATCACCCGAGTGACCGTTCTTTGTCCCCGAGGACCGGATGGAAGGTGTCATTACACGGCGCCCTCGTGTGATCTCAGGCGATCTCAGACGATCTCGGGCAGGGCGCCGTGTGGGGACTAGAGCAAGACGTCACTCGTCATCACGCCTCTTTTCAGATGATCCTTTTGAGACCCGCGGTTAATCCGGGTGACAGCCAAGTCATGCCCTCGGATGAGGTAATGACAGCCTATCCTGCAATCCAGGAAAAAAAGGGGACCGTCCCAGGGGGGACCCGTCCCAGTCACGGTTCACAGTCTCGCACTCCCACCAGGAGATACGCTGTACCCCCGTGGTATTTTATCGTCACCTGGACATCTGCATCAAAAGTCTCTGACCCCGCAGTTACCAACCGAACCACTACCAAGTAATTTACCAAGTAATTTGTAAGTGAGAGCAATCCAAGGGTCGTATTTCAATACAACCATAGAAATGATAAATCTGATTGCATGCCCTCGGCTCTCGATGACCTTGATGTTTCCCAAGCGGCAAAACGACCGCCGATTCCGGTTGCGCAATGCATTCGCGATTAAATCCAACTCTTTTCAATCGCAAATGGCCTCATTGTGCCGTTCCGAATGTTTATCGGTGGCGCAATATTGTGCGGCGATGTTTATCGTTAACGGCTTTTGCGTGGAGCGTACGCGAATGCCGTACGACCGGTAGTAATTTGTAATTGCGTTGATGCGATTTGTAATTTATTAGGCGATTTAGAATGAAACATTTCCTTCTCACGGGAACGCGCTCGGACGCTCAATCTTTTTTTCCCCGGGGTCTGTTATCACGAATAATATATAATATCACTCATGAATAATCTGGCGTCTCTCGGCGTTTGACGCCCTGATGAAAATTCTCCCCCTCGTTAATTAGGGGCCGTCCTTAATTAAGGTCCCTCGAAGACAAACTCTCACCTGCCCGGGATTTATGAACCCGCCATGTGGAACGGCTTTTCATGGAGGAAAAGTGGGGATTCCTCCCCCTCGTGACGAGGAATTTCTCAGTGACATTTCCCTGTGACGAGGATTTCTCCGTGACATGAAATTTCTCCGTGAATCGACGCTTCTTTCTCTCCACTCGTGCAGAAGCGGCGCTTTTTCTCTCGCCGTGTTTCTGCGAAGTCGTAAAGTCACGGCGTGATGTTTCGAGGCGGGGTTTCACCTTTCTTCATTTTTATTTATCATTATTTTTATTACCTTTATTACCTTTGGTAATCGCCCTCGGTTTCTGCACTGATTCTGATGACGTGCGTGTGTATCGAAGCTACTATATTATCTGCCTAACCGTTTACGCCGTCAAACGCATCTCCACATGTCATTCACGGTTCAGTGTTTTTTTTTTCGCTTTTTTTCTTCCTTTTTCCCGTTTTTTTTTTTGTTTACAGCTGGGAAGGTCGGAGCTGACAGATATTTCCTCTGGCCTAGTTGGGAATTCTCGTTAGAACGGCGTTTCCCTCCGGGATGTTTGCATGTTAATGAGCCATAATTAAGGAGGGAAATTTCGGGTGACCTATGCCTGCTTTGTTGTGCCGTGCCGAGAGGTGAAAGACCTCCTAATGAGATACTCATTCATTAATATCGAAGGGAAAAGGAGAGGAGTCCCCATCCATCAACGGCTTTGATGAAGTGTGAATGACTGGCGCGATTTTTCAAGCCGGTGTTTGTCGCTCCGGTTTGGTTTCTGTCGCTTCAGTATGGTTTTTGTCGCTCCGATTTGGTTTCTGTCGCTCCAGTTCAGTTTCTGTCGCGAAGATTCGGCATTTGTTGCTGCAATTCAGTTTCTGTCGCTGGAATGCGGCTTTTGTCGCCTCGTTACGCTTTTTGTCGCCATTTTTTTTTCGTCGCCACGATTCGTGAGTCATGATCTTCGCATTCCTCAGCCATAATCCTTTGACGTGAAAGGACAGCTCGTACCTTCTAGTGGGGGGGCGTGACCCTCGAAGGGCATGACCTTTAAGGCCAGTCGTGTATGTACTGAAATCCGAACGGTCGTGATCTCCGACGTCCATCAATCGTCGCTCCTGACAGGTCCAAACAGCTCATTTATTTAAACGCATAAAGAAAAATATATTTAAAAAAGTTTAACAGAAGCCTTAAAAAGAAAAGAAAAGAAACGATGGGGGCTCGACTAATGACTTCTCCACGGTCCCCCACCCCCCCCCCCCCTTTCATGGGGGGCCCCCCCCCCCTTTTTTTTTTTTTTTAAGAGACCCCCTGTTGTGTCCATGGGCTGGAGTTGAACGTACCCTCAACTTCCTGCAAGCGAAATGCTATATGCAAATTCCCGACTTCTGCGAAGAGAGCCCAAGAGGTACACAAAGGTCCAAACCAAAAGAAAGGGCCCTAACAAAAAAAAAAGGTTCAAACCAAAAAAAAGGCTTAACCATAAAAAGGTCGAAGTATGCGTGTGAAAACCGCCAAGGCCGGGACAGCCTTTTCAATCCTTGAGCCTTTCCCCGTCCAATTACACGTCCGGGTATAAGTATGGTAGGACTACAAGTCCGTTCTCCCCCTTGATGAGGGGGTGTAATCCCGGAGAATCTAATACATAACCATTGAGTTAATGATGGTATCATAACGGCTACCCGCGGGAACGGAGCGACGAGGTTCAACGGCCTTCTTGAGTGGAAATTACGCGGATTCGGGGGGAAATCCGGGGGGGGGGGGGGGGGGGGGGGGGGGGGGGGGGGGAAATGTCCTCGAGGGAGACAGCGTGAGAGACGAAAGCGAAATTCCGTATTTTATTTTTATTTCATTTTTCTCGGTTTCTTCCGTTTGATCGCGTTGTGGATTAATTCGTGGGAGACACGCACTCACCGGGATTTTTTTTCTTAAACTGAGAAATATTTTAGTGCCACGTCGCCGGAGTTCACAAACATTTGTTCGAGAGCCGAAAGAGACGCGGAACAAAAAAAGAAGTAGTCGTTTCGTGTGACCAGCCAAGTGTATGGGAAACGGGAGCAATATGCGAGATGTAACAACGAGGTCGGGTCTTTTTCGGTAGGAAATTTTTTTTTTTTCTTTCTTTTTTTTTTCTTTGTGGCCACAGTCGAACTGCCCCCGTCGTGCTCCAAATATGGCCCAAATATTCTCTCGGTACTCGATAGACCATCACGCTCGCCCCGCGCACGCCTCACGCACACCGTTCACCGATCCCCTTCTTTCCCCCTTTTTCCAGGTGTAAACGAGAGAGAGACAGATGGGAAAGACCTTTTTGGAAGAAAGTGAAGTAGAAAGTGCGCCTCTTTTCCCGCCTCCCCCCGACGCGAACGCGTTCGGGGATGCGACGTGCGTGCGCGAGTGACGTGTTCACCTGCTGCCAGGTATGACCACCGAAGTGGAACCCAAGAAGAACAGGCGGGAGGCCGATGAAGTCATGAATGGCCCCCTCGTCACCTGGGTACTGTACTTTCATTTCCTTTTCGTCTTGTGCACAAAGATCGAACTATTCCTTTCAATTTTTTGCCCCAATTTTATTTGTCTCAAATTTTTTTGTCTACATTTTTCGACCCAATTTTGTTCATTGAATTATTTTTATTATACTGATTAGCTATTCGCGTCCCCTCGAGTAGAGACGTCGCGATATCAGATAGTGCCGATGTATGCCGATAAACCGATAAGTCGATGCCCCGCATCACCAGATGTCGATGACCCGGCATCGAAAAAGCGGCGAAATCTGAGCTTGAGAATTCAATTACCAGCGGGCGATACATCACAAACCAGTCAGGTTTGATGGAACGTAACTGGATGTGAGGGGGACGTGAGGTTTTGAAATTCCTCGATGAAAATTCGCCGATATCATTCTCGCGAACTGTGTTGACCTTCGACGGGCGGCGAATGTTATGACTCATCGATGTCTGATAAGCAAAACGCATGTAACTCGCTGTGAGAGTGAAAAGTGAAACCGAGTCTTTAATTATGCCATTCATTATGCCGTTGAATGGCGGGAGGCCGGAAGCATCCATCAGCTCTACGAAATAATTTTTTTTAGCCGAATAATTTTATCGTGTCCGCCGGAAAGTCTGCCGGACGGTTGCCCATGGTGCCGATGATGCCATATCGGCAGCCGATAGCGGTGGTTGCCGATGGATCGGTTCGCCCCATGAATATATCTCGGCGTCCATTTTTCTTTCACGAGCCATAAAGAAGAGGAAAGAACATTAGCCGAGTGGGGCAACAAGGGGGCATTGTGATGGCAACAAGGAGAAGTTGTAATGGCAACATGGAAAGCTCACCGGTGCCCCGTTTGCACAGCCCCTCCATTATCGTAAATGTCATGGCTGCGGGGCTCGATCGTGTTTCAAGTCCCTCGACCGCCGTATTCGTGCAAAAAAAAAATTGCAAAACTGACTTGGGACTGGGTGTGTTTAGGTGCGGTCCCTGCACGAGGCCAACTCGAGTCTGCAATGCGAGGATCTCACCCTGCGAAGCCTCACTCAAGGATCCGCCCTGCTGGACATCATGTCCACCATGTAAGTTCAGTGTATATAATATTAATGTTGAGAAAGGGAAGATTACAAGTATTTTTATTTATTTATTTATTTATATTATTATTATTTTTAAAAATAGAGATCAGAGGGTGACAGCAGCGGTGCATCCAGACAAAGACGATCTCGTGTTTCGTCTCAAGAACATTCATTCCTTGGTCAAGGCCATCCAGAACTTTTACCATGTGAGTTTTTCTCTCAATATTTTTTTTTTTACTGCGGTTTTAGAGGAAATCGTCGGTTGAGCATAACGAACCTGCCGACAAAGGGCAAGGTTCGTTTCAAGTACTTCTGTCTGGCCGGAAGCCTCTAATGTACGAGTCCATCACACCCATGTGTCAAACAGAGAAGGGAGGAATTTTTTAAATACCTTCCGAAAAAAAGAAAGAAAGAAGAAGAAAAAAAAAGAAGAGAAGATCCTGTGAGAATCAATTACGTGCGGGGCTCAAGGCGCTTCTTGCTCACTGGGCGTGTCTCTCCGCATTCCTGGCGAGTTTTTTCGTCTTTGAATGGAGGGGGGAAAAAATCCGCGGTCGGATGAAAATAATGGATCAGTTTCGAAGGGATCGGAGGGATGTCACGCCCTCGAGTCCGAGGGCTCGGGGGCACGACAGAAGTGACGCAACGCGGTGAAATCCATCCCATGGTGCCGCAATCGTCCCATTGTGTCTCGGTGTCGTTTCTGTCGTTTCCTCCACCTGCCAATAAAGTGCGCGATGGAACGACCGCAGCTTTCCGGAGACGCACACGCGATTTTTTTTTTTGCACGGGACGACCGCGACCTTGGCTCGATTCCATCTCCCCACACACGACGCGGGAAACGACCAATTTTCTCCACCCATTGTGTGCGGATTTGCAGCGATTTTCGACGGGCAGTTATCCTCTGCCGAGGGAAAAAATGTTTCGTTGGCTTCCCGCGGCGTCACCCGATGAATCACTTTCACCCGGAGGAGACAGAAACGGCAACGGCGGCCTGAAGTATGGACCGTGTCACTCGATCGAACTATTACCGCAGAGAGAAGGTCCTTTAGGCCTCAAAAGACGGGTGTGACATGTTGAATGGGCAATTAAGGGAACGTGGGAAACGGCCTAGCCGGTGCAAGGCACCGCCGTGGAATCTCTAATGGGTGAGAAGTTTTCTTCCCCCCCTTCTCCCCCCTCCCATCCTTTCTCAGGAAGCAAAACCGGGAGGTGGAGAAAGGTTTTTTTTTTAATTTAAAGAATACAATTCGATTTCGACGACCCGGGCGAATTATTGTCGACCGCGGATGGGTCGTCGTAGAACATGGATCGTCGAGGCTCTCGACTGGGAAGTGCGGACTTCCTCATCCATCAGCCTCTCAGCCTCGCGAGGATGCTTGAATATTGCGTCACGACTCGAGATTGCTCCTCGTGTTTCCCGTCCACTCCACGCGAGGGAGCAGGAGAGTGGCCCCTGTTAATGGGCCGCCCGAAGAGGAGCGACGCGGAATGATGCGGTATGCATGGAGGAGGATCGGGAAGGGCCTAATGTTTCCGTGGGACGGTGTCACGAACGCCTCTTAGAGGTTGAATGGCCCTGGAGTGAGACGGAACGTGTCGACGAAGCGTGATTCGGGATTCAAGGGATTCGAGGGAGAGAGGATGGGAGGGAGGCTCGGATCCGCACGACTCGATCGTCTGCGGAGGTCGTCCGTGGACGGTACCGTGCGATCCCCTTTTCCCATCTCAAGGACGCCTTTATTAGCGGGCCCTCGGGGCTCCTCGGGCCGGCGATGAGATGCAGGGCCGCCCGCGATAATCGTGTCGCAAGAGTCGTCGTTCGTGGCACGGATCGGAAAGAACTGGAAATTACGTGCAGAAGGGAGGGAGGGGCAGGCTCTGCGGTTACGGCGCATACAAATCCAGATAATGACTCTCTTGCAAGGACGCTTCGAACCTTTTTCCTTCCATATATATGCATGCGTGCTCGTGACGTAACGCTCTCGGGGGTCTCGAATGGCTTCTGCGAAGGGCTTTGGATGACTGGCGGGTTTTCGTCTCGAGGGGGGCCTGCCGATAAAGGAGTATGGACCCTTTGTTCCCCGCGGAAGCAAACCCCATTCAGCTGCGCATCGTTTAGGGAGCATTGTGTCCCGGAGGAAGAGAAACCCGGAAAAAATCCGGAAATGAGGAAATGATTCCTCGGATGGCATGATACATATGACTCGGTTTCCATCACACTTCGTTTCCCAGTTTTTTTTTTTTCTATCGTCACGATTCGACCTTGGATAAATGATGGAAACAACGATCTGGTCGTTGTCCCTGTCTCTCTCACTGTCTCTGCCTGTCTGTCTCTGTCTCTGTCTCTGCCTCTGCTCCGGTCCGGTTTTTCTCCCTCGAGCCTCCTATGAACCGGAGAGAACGACCCGGGTGCGTTGTGCTTCATCGCGTAACATCCCGAGCATGTCAGTTTTTTAAAACAAAATTATCTCATTCCTCTTGTATTTTTATTTTTTTTTTTCACACGTGATTAATCGGTTCAATATGGTCTCTCCGCTCAAGTGACTTGTCTTCCGAACGACTCGGAAGCGATAAATCGCACAGGGTCTTTGTGCTTGTGAACGGAAGTGCTTTGTATTGCATTCTCGTAATGAACCGAATTAAATTAATTAATTAATTCTTATTTCACAAAATTAAATTGTTTTATTTATGCACTGCCCAAAACCTCGTCAGCAAAAATAACGTATTTATTATTATAAAAAATTATATGTACATTATTATTATTATTATTTAAAAAAATTGTCTTGTGATCCACCAGGACATGTTGGGCCAATTGGTCGTGTGCCGGCTGCCGAACGTGCTGCTCCTGTCGCGAGACCCGGGGAGCGAGGACTCCCTGGATCACCTGAAGCGGCTGCTGCTGCTCCTCCTCGGCTGCGCCGTGCAGTGCTCCCAGCGGGAGGACTTCATCAACAATATCAAGCTGCTGGGCTTGGATGTGCAGCATGCCATCGTGTCGTGCATCCAACAGGTCGGTGGTTTTTTTTATTTATCAGATTCCTTCTCATCTTTTTCCACGTGTATTTATCAGATATTAAAAAAAAAAATGGTTTTCGTTTACGATCTCTTCGACTTCATCTGATAGCGAAACGAGCCAATTAGGGTGCGGGGAGATTCCACAGGGCTTTAATCGATGTAAAAAAAAAAAAGTAAAAAAGGAATAAAAGAAGGACCGGTCGGCCAGTCCGATTACCATCCCCCTATATTTACGGTCCACTTTTTTCTGGAGAAATTAAGGTTCTCTGTGGTCTCTCGGAAATCAACATCGGGGGAGACAGGTGCAGAGGGAAAGCAGAAGCCGTCATCTTTAACTGTCATTTTTCTTTTCATTCCCCCGCCTTTTTTTTCTTTCCCATCTCGTTTTGCGCGGAGAATAACGCGGAGGAAGAGACGTTGTTCACGAGACCGTGACTTCTTGGGTTTCCTCACTTTCTACTGAGAAATGGAAAAAAAAATTCCGTGTCGGTTCCAGTCCCTCGTGACGGGCAGTGTTTGAAAGTCGTGAATTTTTTTTTTTGTAAATTTTTTTTTGTTTCTAATTCCGGCCAACAAAGACGCTGGAAGCTCATTCTTTCGTGACCTCGTTAGAGGCTTCTTTTGTATTGACCCGATCGTTTTCCCATGGGAAACCGGCGAGCCTTTGTCCATAATCGCGGAAACCCCTTGAATCGAAGACCTATCGAAAGGGAATTCCTTTTTTTTCGTTGGCTCCCCCTGTCGATAATGGAGAGTCCGTGTTTCGTGATAGCTTGTTGAAGTTACCTGGAAGCTCGTTGAAGAGCCCACGACCGTGCGTAATTGCGGGCTTTTTCCGCGATGGTCTCTTCAGCGCCCGAGGCCTTTCTTTTTCTCCTGAGGCCTTTTTTTCCTCTCCCTGGGAATTGCACCCCAGGCATGGGAGAAAAAGGGAACTCTTTTCTTTTGTCAAAAGTAGGCGATTTCGGCCTTATCATCCCGACGATTCTCTTCTCTAATCATGTCCGACATTCACGGTAGACTGTATGAGCATGACACATGCAAAGCCCGTTTGAATGGACCACCTCATTTTTCGAAAACCCCCCCGACGAAGAATGGGGGTCATGGCTTTATGGAGAATCCGGGAATCTCGCGAATATTTCCTTGACACGGTTTCCTTTCCCGGCCCGAACGATACGGAATTTTAAATAAATATACATATATTTTTTCATATTTAATTGATGATTTAATTTTTGCCCGGATCAGGTGACGGACAATCTGGAGACCGTGTGGCCCGTGGAGTGGACGGAGCTGTCGCTGGTCCCCGAAGAGCAGCAGGCCCTGGCCTTCTCCGTCCTGGTCTCCCACCTCAAAAGCATCATCAACGAAAGGGATTCGTACCTCCAGGTATTTTCACTCCCGAAGACAATGTTTATCCCATGTAAAAATCAGCGACAATTTTCGCGCCGATTTAATTTCGCGAACTCTTACAACTCTTACGTTTTGGCCTTTATAAAATTCCGCGATCCGGACCATCTCGTGAGCAGAGTAGATTTAATTTCGCGATTCTTAGTGTCCTCACGTAATTAAAACTGGCGTGAACATTTTTTTCACCGCTCTGTGATAATTTACGCATTACGTGCAGCACCTGGTGGAGAGCCAGTGCAAGGAATCCTCGACACCGAAGTCCCAGAGCGGGAAGTGCAACGGGCACGGCCCGCCCTCGGCGGCCATCCCGTACGGCCAGGCGAACGGGTGCCCCGAGAGCGACAGGGGGTCGAAGCTGCAGGGGGATGCGTCCCAGGACCTTCATCACGTCATGGTGGAGCTGGCCGACTCCAAGGCCAAGATCAGGAGGCTCAGACAGGACCTGTTAGTCTCTGTCCTTTATCTCGTATCTCATCGGCATGCAGATGTTCTGTGAAAAATATTCCGAAAAATGTTATAAAAAAATATAACATGAAAATATGGAGTAAAAATATTTATGAACTCGTGTTTTTTTTTTTCAGAGAGGAGAAGACTGAACTGATCTCAGAAGCCAGCGAGGAGCTGGAGTCCTTGAAGGAGCAAGTGGGGAAATTCAGACACGAGGTGAGTTAATGGCTTATTTTCGGCTTCCGATTGGCTTACGCTCGGGCACGATGGTGGCTTACTCGCGGGGCACGATGAAAGGAAAGGGGGGAAGATGGATGTCCCGATCCATGGTTGAGGGCTTTCAGCAAAGTGGAATTCCTCTCGGTAACTGACGTGCTGTGGTTTCTATCCCGAAACATATGGTGTTTTTCCGGTTCCTGTACCTTTCTTTGTCGTGTAACCGGTGGTAAGAGGCATCCGTGGTGTAATTTTGCAGAACCTGACCCTGGTCCAGGAGGCAAGGACTGCCAAGGCGCTGCGGGACGAGCTGGACATGATCCGGGAGAAGGCCGACCGGGCGGATCAGCTGGAATCGGACCTCCAGCGATTCCGGGAGAAACTGTCCGACGTCGAGTTCTACAGGGCCAGGGTGGATGAACTCAGGGAGGATAATCGGTGAGATTTCCCGAAGCAAGATCGGTATGCGTCTGCATGTCCTGGGCGTTAGTGGCTCGTCCTTTTTCAAGGTGGTTCTGTGCTGCGTCATCGTGAGGGACTTAACCCGGTTGTTAGAGACCGGATGACCTGGACCCGGTTGCTAGAGACCGGTTGACCTGGACTCGGTTGTTTGAGACCGAATGACCTGTAAAAAATGTCTTTTTTCCGTGGCCTCTTCATTTGCGGTCATTTGATGTACTCAAAATTCATGGATGAAGCCATCTGTAACATGAGTAGCCCTTCACTTATGAAAGGAATGAATAATTAGTTTTCTCTGGGTTGCGTTGCGAATGAATATGTTCATGGATGGGCAGTTACAAACAAGGAACAGAGGCAACGGGGAATGTGTAGCGTTGGGACACATGTACGAGCCAGAAGGGATGTAATGATGGAGATGATCTGGCCTCTAATCATGGGAGCTGCAAGGCATGCATTCTAATGGAATCAATATGCTAAGAACGATAAAAGTGCAGCATCATTTTAGAGGCCAGATGAATGGAGTCGATGGTAACGTGGCATCGATGATTGCAGGCTCCTGGTCGAGACGAAGGACCTCCTCGAGGAGCAGATCGACGGGTTGCGAAAGAGGCAGGAGTCCCTCCTCCACCTGGAGACGGAGCTTCTTCAGTGCCGATCGCAGATCCACTCCCTGCAGCTGGTGAGGATGTCGCTCGTATTGCGTTATGTGGAGCGTCGGGGTTTCGATGTGCATGAATAAGCGACTGCTACCAAGAATCGATGGAATATCTATGTTGTTTGAAGGTTGTCACGTAGATGGAAACTGTCTGATCCTCTTGGCATCTTGTAAGCTTTCCGGTGTTGGAACCCTGTAAAGAGAACGTGCATCGTTCTCCGCCTCTGCATCGGTGGAGTAGAAAATTGCATGTTTAGCGGTTGGAGCAGTTTGCCTATGGAAGACAATAATATATGATGGCTTGGTTGCATCATCATAGGAAATGGTGAATGAGTGGCTACATAGCCACATATGTGTATTTACAGTGAATTTATTGGGAAATATTGAATTAGCATTGCATCATACAGGCATTGTGGATCGTCAACAAAACTTCAAATAAGCGCAGATGATGCTCTTTCTTGTTATATGCTCTGCATGTTACAACACTTCATGAGTCAGTCGTTTCTTCTCAATTAGCTGCACTACCCTGTCTTGTAATGACTGTATATGAAGGCAATTAGAACTGGGATCTTTGACATGTGCCTCACGGATGGAGGCATTAGCAGTCATGCTCTGTCAGTTGAGAATACCGTGGCCGTGGGCCCACATCGTGCATGAAGAGATGATAGAAGGTTGGGGCCATGTCAGGCTGCCAAAGCTAGGAGTGTGCCTAACGTCTGTACTACTAAAGACAATTGGATCTCATTACTCAAAGATGAGGAGCAATATTTGGCCTTGGGGCTTTTGAATCTGATGGATGCGACCCCCATGGGCCAGCCAACCCAGCCTTGAATGGTTCATTAATGAGTGGGCAGGGTTGAAGACTGACACTTCTGAACGGACCCCGTTTCACTTCCTCCCGAAGGATCGAGACGCCGATCAGACCAGGATCGAGGAGCTGGTGGAGGAAAATTCCCGCCTCCTTCTGTGCAACCGATCCCAGCTTGATGAGTCTCACAGCCTCCTGGCTGAGTTGGACAGACTGAAGTATGGTGCAGGTGAGGGGTTTCTTTCTTCACACCTCATACAGGGTGTGTCATGACTTTTTTCTCCTCCCCTGCAGGCACAACATCAGAATAGTTTCCAGTCTCAGGTTGGTATCGTTCAAAAGTTCATATCAAAAGGAACTGACCCTGCTTGCTTTGGACTTTTAAGAAGAAAATTGATTGACACAGAGCACAGAACAGTAACAGGTGTTAGTAGGAAGTCCTTAGCTTTCCCTTAAGTGCAAGACAAGCCCTAAGCAAAATGTAGATAGCTGAATAATATGGCTAATCCATTGATCCATAAAACATGGTCTGTTTTCAGGCAATTAAGGAAGAGCCTAGATCTCATTCTTGTCATTTGATGATGCTCTGCTTCAGTTCTGTATTGGTCAGTTCTCTCTTAAAAATCTTAAGCAAACAGTCAGTTCTGTTTGAGATAAGCTTTCAAATTATACTAGCCAAAGACTGATGACCATTCTGATATTGCCTGTAGGGGAGAAGGAAGATGTTATTACGCACCCAATACAATGATGATGATGGTCTTGCATCCATTGATTATTCTTGACTTGAATCTACCAGAAGGCAATACCAGTCTGAGTGAAGAATTGAGCAGCGATGCCTGCACTCAACTCAGGAAGCTGGAGTATGAAAACCAGAGACTCCAATCTCTCCTCGACCAGCTCAGGGATCAAGGTCAACGAGATGCTAATGAAAGGGTGAGTCAAACTCTGAGAATTATGTGTGAAGTGCTCATACTAAGTGCCCCTGCCTTTGTTTAGAAAGGGAAATTGGTTCTCTTTCAGATACTTGAGTTGGAAAGGGAGAACAAGAGACTATCCTTGAAGGTGGAGCAGCTCCAGGAAGCGCAGCAGAAGGAGAGTTCCCGCTGTGTCGATCTGGAGTCTCAACTGCACGAGGTGCAGGACGAGACCAAACGTCTCAAAGAGACTCTCGAAATGGTGAAAGAGCATGGAAACCGACAAATACAGGAGCTCCAAGTTCGTTTCATGCTAATTGTTACATTTCCCCTGGAGACTTTTGAATTGCTGCAGTGCTGAAGTTATGTCTATATCTTTTCAGCGAGAGAAACAGGGCTTGGAAGAGCTGGTCGAGAAGCTGCGCGATCGAGAGACCCAGTCGACAGATGCAAGGATCCACCAGATCGATGAGGACAATTGCAGACTTCAGGAGTCAGTGCAGCAGTTGGAAGCCCAGGTCTCTCGTCTGGAATATGAGAAAGCGCAGCTGGAGAAGGCCCACACCCGTCTTCAAGTTGCTCACAATTCTCTTGCCGAGAGTGAGACCGAAAAGCAGCGCCTTCAATCAGAGAAACAAGACCTAATCAAGGTGAGGCCTGTTGCTGCAGTTGCATCTGTGAATATTTTTTGCATCAGAGTGGTGAGTTGAAGTCATCTGTTTCAGGCATTGGCAGCCATGAAAGCATCCTGTGAAGAATATGATAAAATGGAGCAGAAATATTATGAACTCCAGGTTGAATACTCTAAACTCCAAAAATCATTGGATTCAGCTAGAGAAGCATCTAAAAAGGTATACCCCCCAAAAAATATACCCCAAGTGATAGAATAACCCTTGAGCTCAAATATTTTATTTTATTGTTTGTCTTTTCCATCAGTATGATGATCTGAAAGTGGAGCACACCAGCTTGTCTTTGGAGAAGGAGCAGATGCAGAGACGAATGGATCGATGGGAAAATATCAAACAGAGAGCCATCCAAGCTGAAGAAGAAAAAGAATCTCTATCATCACAGCTTACAGAGGTGAAGACTGCTCTTCACCAAGTTCAGGTCTGACCCTGTCTTTCCTCTGCATAGATTTTCCAAGAAGCCCTTGTTTTTCACACATTTGTTTTCATCATGATCATTGCAGGCTGAGACAGGAAGGCTTCAGACCCTGGAGATAGAATTGCAAAATGCAAACGAAGAGAGAGCCACCCTGAAGCACAGTTTGGAGTTGATTGAGTCACGCCTGGAGGCAGTGACAAGGGAGAAGGAAAGTCTGGAGTCAGAGAAAAACAAGCTGGAGAACAACGTGCACGGGTCGGCAACTCGCGTAGAAGAGTTGGAGAGAGAGAAGAGTGGACTGGAAGCAGACAAGGAGCAGCTGACCCAGGACAACAAGACCCTTGGGAAGGAAGTCAGTCGACTGAAGCAGACCCTGGAGGGCAAAGATTCAGCTCTCGATGAGTCCTCCCTCAAGATCTCGGCCTTGGAGCAGGAGTGCAGGCTCTTGACCAGGGAACTTGAAGGCATTAAGCAGCATGCAGCTAGGTACATCTCATCTCCTTTTCCTACTCTCTCATATCCTCTACCATTTGCTACATTGGAAGTGCAGTATATGGGAATCGAGATGGTGGTAGCACTTGAATTTCAGAATTATTCATGATTTTGAAAGTAAGATTTAAAGATCAGTTTCTCATTTCTTCTTGCCATGGCATACTGAGTTTTTCATTTCATCTCTTTTTCCCATCCACAGCTTGATCAAAATTTTATTGAACTCATATTTTTGTCTATTCTCTTGACTTGGCAATTTGCATGCTCCTTTCTTGATGTTGTGGTCACTTTCACAATGCTGCTTCAGGGGCTTTATATGGTATGTGGTCTTCTTTTGCTAAGTTTCCCTTTTCTGTCTGTCCTTGACTGATTATTGTGACTCCAAATTAATAGACTGTATCAAGACTCCCTCTTGAATGAGGCAGTTTCTGTGGAAATGGGGCTGTCATCAATGCCCCAACTTTTAGACAGTATTGATGTTTGAGTGCTTCTATTGCTTCCTTGAGGAATATAAGAGTTCTTCAAGGGCAAAGCATCAACTTTACTGCTGAAGTGTTTTCGAGCCACTCATAAGTTTGAGGCTTATTGATTGCAGAATTATATAGAGGGTTATTGAAGCTGTGCAGTGTGTTCTAGAAATAATGGTGCAAAAATATCCTCTCATAACTTTTATTATTATTTGCAATAGAAAAAAGGTGTAAATTCAGGTGTAACCATTTTCTGTCTGAGTTTGTCACTATGTAAATGGTATTCATTATTCTTGGTTACATGGTGAATTATGAAAATAATAGCCACACTGTAGGAGATAGCTATCTATGTGACATTTGTGCATGAAACTGGATCATCATAGTCTGATGGAGATTTCAACATGAGTTCATGAAGCAGGCATACCATAGGAATCTTATTTGAAGTTGGGGGAAACATTTCAAGGTGCATGCTTTTTTAACTCATGTCTTTGAAGCTCTCATGACAAATCCACAAACCTCTTCAAGGCAGCCTTGTCCTTTGGTGTGGCCATTAGTTCATGATTCACCCAACACAAAATAAAAAATACCAATTAAAACCAGTTACATTGTTACCAACTTAGGCAATTATTAGTTGCACTTGAATTCACCACTTTTCCTTGTTGCAAGTAATAATAAAGTTATAAGAGATTATTTTTGCACCATAATTTCTTGGACACTCAGTATTCTAAGGTGGAGAACAAATTTATGAATGGAAGTTTGAGAAATTGGTTTTTATGAATTCAGGTTGCCTGAACTGGAAAGAGAGCACAGTGAAGTGATCCAGCAGCGAGCTATGGAGAATCAGATGCTGTCAGCCCTACGAGAAGACCTCATCCAGGAGAAGATGCGGAGCCAGCAGCTCACTGCACAGCTCGACCTCCTCACGGCCGAGTTGCAGCGCATGGGCATCCAGCAGGAGAGGATTGCCAACAGCCAGAAGGATGAGACTCACTTCAAGGCACTTCAGACTCTTCTGGAAGAGGCCCTAAAGAAGAACATGGAAGTGAAGGAGGAGAAGATCTCTGCTCTAGAGTCCCGTCTTCAGGATGCGACCAATCGCAATGCCGAGTTGAAAGCGGAGCTCCAGGCCCTCAGGAGACAGCATGAAACCTTGTGTCAGCAACCTAGTGACAAACGAGATGCATCAGGAGCATCTGAGATCCTTGCTCTCAAGGATCATCTTGTATCCGTCGAGCGTGAGGTACGGCTGAGTCGTTTCTTCCACTTGTGTAAACTGCCCAAATTGGATTAAAATTGAAAACTTGGTATCTCTTTCTCAGAATGCAACTCTTCAAGCTGACAACAAAAGCCTCATGAGCCAAACATCCCAAGCTCAAGAGCAAGTGGCATCTCTTCAGACTCAGATGTCAACCCTCCAAGCCCAGGCCTCAGCCCTGGCTCAGCAGAACGCTTCCCTCCAACAGCAGAACGCGAATCTTCAGGTCGAAACCATGACCCTACAGTCCCAGAGTGCTTCACTCATTGCTCAAAATTCTCAACTTCAGAATCTCCAGAGTCACCTTCAGGGAAAGAAGGATCAGGCAAGTGACATCTCCAGATGAAAACCAAGTAGTCTTGGCAAAATGTATGCACCAATCTGACATAAAATTCTATTTCAGGCCCAGAAGCAGCTGGAGGACCTGAAGGCAACTCATGTCAGTCTCATCTCTGATCACGAGACCTTGCAGAAGCTTCATCAGCAACTGAACAATGACTATGAAGCACTCTCACAGGAGCAAAACAGCCTCAAGAGTTCTTCAAAGGCTATTGCACGTGAACTCAAGGCCATCAAGGTGGGTTCCTTTTCAGAGATGAATGGGTCACAAAAATATTTCAACTTTCATGTCAACATCTGTTCTCATACAGGTTTGCTTAAATTTGACCATTAGATATAATTAGTTTTAAGCCTTTTTTTTTTTTACCAAATGACACTGATAATAATTTCTCAAGTGAATGATAGGCTAGAGAATTTACTTAGGTGTCTCTGTCAGAAAGGATGATGCCTTCCAGATGAAAGTATCGAGGGTCACTCAATAAGTTATCTACCTGAATAAGAAAGAAACATCCGNGACTTGAGCCACTGAGTCTGTTCAAAGTGGTGGGGCACTCATGAGACCTGTCGAGACATGTCACAGCAGGCACAGGCCTGTTGCTCATCCCTTTCATATTCAGGTAGATAACTTATTGAGTGGCCCTCAAATTCATTTGGATTTCCAGCAGAGATTTCCACATGGATAATGACAGGGTCCCACAAAAATAAATTGAGCATAGAGGTAGGAAAACAAATTTCTCCTAAGACATTTTCAAATATGAGGTGTACTAGAGATAGAGAGGAAAGTGCATGCAGCTTGGTCAGTGATGGGAAGTTACATTTTAGTTACATTCCAACAGAAATTCAGGAATCCTATTCCAGCTCTTTTGAATTATGTTTCATACAACAAATGTGCTTCCTTTGGAATCATTTGGAAAAGTCGAAGCTGTGGGAGGGAAATAGAAGTGACTAGAGCAGTTGCATATTCACCATGATCACATTGCATCTCAAGCCTCAACAAAAAAAAAGACTCAGGAAATGTATGGTTCATGTATAATCTTACCTATTGCTGCATATTGCTCATGGGTTTAGTTGCCAGTACTGTAAGAAGGGAAAGTAAATGAATTGCATTGGTTTCATTACTTTTGTGTATTTCTTCCCATCAGTCAATGTGTTGATGTCAACAAGAACATAGAACATATAATCTGCCTTATTTTTATCCATTCTGTCAGTCTTCAGATTCCTGATTCCAAAGATCTCTCTTTTCTTTGCAGGATCGTGTGCAGAATGCAGCATCTGGCCAAGAAGACCTCGGCAAACTTAGGGAGACTCTCGAGAAGGAGCGTGAAGCAGTCAAGGCAGAAGCGAAGGCATTGAGTAATCTGAGATCTGAACACTCACGCCTCAAGGTATGGTTTCTTGTTTCCATTGTTCCAATAGAAATGTCAATGTGGGAAATTGCAAAACAGCTCATGATTTGTGTTCTCATGTAGGATGACTTCAGGAGTCTGTTTGCTGCAAGCGAAAGACTGAAGACCGAGTACCGCAGCCTCCAGGCGGACTACAAGGGAGTGAAAGCAGAAAATAACAATCTAAAGCTGCGCAGCACTGAACTGCATGGGCAGTTAGATGAAGCCCAGCATAAAGTGTCATCCCTGGACCTTCAGGTCACCAAACTCAGCCACAAGTGTGAAGTAAGGAACTACATTAGAGATGCCATTGTATGAGATCCCTGGGATGCAGATTGTTTGCATGTGAGATTTCTTTGACAGATCCTATCCTCCCTGAACTCTACGCTGGATGAGGAACGTCGTCAGCTGATGAGCCAGGTTTCGGTGCTGTTGACTCAGTATCACGATCTCCTCACGCATACGCTGGAAGATCGTGAGCACTTCCACAACGAAGAGAGGAACTACGTGGACAAGATGAACGACCTCAGACGTCAGAAAGAGAAATTGGAGGAGAAGATCATGGAACAGTACAGACGGATGGAGAGCGTGTCCCGCAAACGAGGCTTCGGATCGAACCTGGTGCGAAGGATGCGCAAGGCCGGGTCGGAAATAATGCAGCGCGTCCCTCCTCGTTCGAGTCGGAGTCGGGAGAGACGACCGCTGTCCTTCTCGGGAGGTTTGGACCGAGACAGTCACGATTCGGCCTCTCTCGCCTCAACAGGAATGTCTGGGTCTTCTGGTGACTCTGGGACAGAAGGAGGAGGAACGAATAGGTCATCACCACATAGTACTGGTATGTAATACAGCAAAATGCTAACATTGACTTCAAACTTTAATCTGAGAGATTCATCATACAGGCTTATGTTGTAATAATTAAAGTAGGTGAAGATGGGATCTCAGAGCTTAGCCTTCAAGCAGAAGAGGAAGAGGATGAGGAGGAAGATGAAGGAGGAGAAGAAGGAGAGATGAAGAAGAAAAATTCAATGCATCATCGAAGTTCTCTCCCAATACTCTTTCACACCGGAGGCACCACCACCACCACTGGCAATCACGACAGCCTGTCGTCCGATGAAATCGCCAGCCTTCGTTTCACCACCCCGCCTGATACGCAGGCTCTCCTCAAGAAGCTCATAGGTTTGGCCTTGTGTTTAGCACATTCTGGAGTTCCAGCTGGACGGATGGATTTAACATGTTGGTTTTGTGTTGCAGGAGACGATCCTAAAAGGGATGTGAGAAGGAGCCGATTGAGTCTGGGGAACGTCGGGACGAGAAGAGCCGTGTATTACAGCGACGAGCACGACACCATCCCGACGAGAGACGTTGGACCTGCTCCTCTGCCTTCTAACAAGCAGGTCGGCTAAAGTCTTTGCTTTTATCTTGAGTTATGACAGTGCATATTTTACTCACTTTCTTAAATGTGTCTTTCTTAAATCAGGATGCAGAGAGCTCAAAGGGTTTGACGAAATCGGTGCCGCCGACCGAGGCTCGAGAGTCTCCCATTGGGATGGCACAATCTCCAGTGCCAGTGTCCA
Organism: Darwinula stevensoni; assembly: GCA_905338385.1. Lineage (NCBI taxonomy): Eukaryota > Metazoa > Arthropoda > Ostracoda > Podocopida > Darwinulidae > Darwinula > Darwinula stevensoni. The sequence continues at coordinate 1,731 of CAJPEV010004200.1, read as the reverse complement.
CACAGTCTAGTCCTGCTCCTTCTTCACAGAGCCTTTCACATCCCAATGGTTCCAGGTAAAGAAGAAGTGAAAGAGAATTTAAATTTAACCTTCTAGGCAATAGGAATCCATCCAGGAAGGTGACTGTATTTTTCCTGTCCTTTGCAACAGCCCAAGTCTTGCTGCCTCCACACTCCATAGACAAAGCAGTCTCAGGGGACTTGTGATGCCTCTGCCTCGTTCCACATCTACCGAGGGCACTCCCACTCTTCCCACACGCAGTGGAGTCAAAAGACCCGCTCCTCAGCCTCCTCGCCCAAATGTTCCCGGTTTATCGTGAGTGTTCGACCCCATCTTGCTTGCTTTTCGTTTTCATGTTATGTTCAGGGAATATTGAAGGCCCAAGTTGACATATCCTGTTGCAAAGGCATTTGTGCATGTCTTGCTTGAGTTTCAGCATGAGCAAAATCCAAATCACAATCTGATTTAAATTGCCAATAATAAGGAATTGGAGATTTGACCATAAGATTATTATAATTCTATCGAGTCTCTTTTTATTGCCTCATCTCTTTTGAATGCATCATTGCCAAAACAAATCAGAAAATCATTCATAGAAATTTATTTTCTGGACCTAAACTTTCAAATTTTGCAGTGGTTTGTGCTCAGTTCATGATTGAGCTTGATTTTATTCCTATAAATTAATTTTGATATCTTTTGCTTCTATCAGCAAAGTTATTGCCAATTTAATGCTTGTGATGAAGTTATTTTATTGTTAAGAATTAAGCATGCAGGTATTGATGCAGGGATTTAGTATGGGATCTACCCATCATCACCCTTGATTGATAGAATTACACCTTCTTAACCTTTTCCATGGCAAATTAATATGGGAGTGGTCAGAGTTCCACTGAACTCAAGCCAAGACTTGCCAGTAACTGAGGCTTTGTTACATCCCAGACTAGTTCACTCTCTCAATTGGACTTCTGTTTTCCCTCAAATCTTTGCTGCACATGCTGCTACAAGTTTTGAATGGATTTCAAATAGTGTCTCCAAATGGAGATGCTACCATGGAAAGGGTTAAACTTCTGCAGATACTTCAGAAATTATTTTCTTCTTACTATGAGGATGTGAGACGAGTCTGAAAGTAGGGTATCTCGAAATTGCAGAGGCCCGCTTCTGCCAGCCAGGGGACGTGCAGGACCCGCAGACGGGAGCAGCAGCACCAGCAGCACCAACAGCAACAACTCCCAGAATGGGCCATTGTCATCTAGTCTCCAGCAAAAGGCACCTCAGCTGCCACCCAAACGAAGCACCTCAAAGCCAGATTCAAACGCGCCACCTCACACAGATGAGAAACCGGCGGACAATTCGGTGTGGTACGAGTACGGCTGCGTCTGAGCGGCATCCGGCATTGTGATAGAGTCTGTTTCGTCGAGTCTCGTCCACTTATAGCCCCTGACAATCGTGAAGCATGTCACCGTCCCATATTGTGATGCTTGGTCTGTCTGTTTTTTTCGGTGTTTTCCTCGTCCATTCACGTACCTGAGATTTAAAATAATCGTAGCAATCGGTCGAGACCCACATTCGAGTCAGGTCCAAAGATGTGTCGAATATGAAGAGGTTGAACATAGAGAGGCATTCCCACTGATGTACAAGTATGGCTTTTCTTCGCACTGGAGTGATTTCGGTCCAAAGAATTCTGACAGGGAAGGAAGGTAGTTTTTTTTTATTAATCAGGGAATCGAGATGTGTAAG
>CAJPEV010004199.1:0-24037 GCA_905338385.1 Darwinula stevensoni | reverse complement strand
GTTGTACGAGAAGTTCCTTCGACTGCAGAACAAGATCTTGGTATCCGGGCTGCTTCTATTCTGCAGCAAAACCCTGAGATCTCCATCAAGCTTGCTCGTTCTGGCACATGATGTTATTTTAATATACCAAAAAATAAATTTATTTTTATATTAATTTTACAATTGATAAAGAAATAATGGTGTCATTATTTTGTGTTTCACATACTGACTCCATAGGTGCTTTGGAAATTTTGCAGAGACCCCTACTTGGCCAAGGAGGGGATTGTTTTGACCCACAACTAATATTTGTGTACTAAATGGTTTTAGTCATTTGGAAGCTACTTGAATATTTCCTGTTCATCATAACATATCCTGGATATTGATATTTCGAGAAAAAAAAACTCACCCATTTAGCGATTTATATCTGTCCCCTATAGAGAACTGATCCATTTACACGCACAAATAAGTAGATGTGCATGTATTGATGCTTGAAAAGTTACATAGGTGTATCTGTTTTTAGAACTGGTAACTCAATCATAACTGCAAGAATCTTGAAAGATACTTTTTCATATTGTGGGTCAAAGTACGCCTACTCCCCTCCCCCTTTGGCCAAGGTAAAGTTGGCACAAATATGGCTTGTGCTTCTTGATGCAATAGCAGATCTGGATGAAGACAGAGGAACCTAGGAAAACCAGCTTCCCTGATGGATACAATCCTGGTGAGAATCCTATCTGTGACAATCACTGGAACTCCTCCTGCGTCAGATTTACTTTTCCCATCTCATAATATTCGATAGTAATCGAAATCCTTGTAATTAAGTCATGAGATTCATTGCCTGTTGAAGGGAGGCTCGCTCATACAGTCTTCTCGTGGATTTTCGAATAAAATTAACTTTATATTGTCAAACTTGAAAGTAGTCCTTCCTCTTTACCAGTCTTCAATCTTGAGCCTGGTTCGCAATCTAGCCAGGCATCACAGGTACTGGATTCATAATACTTGTACTTTCAATGTATCAGTTTGAACAATTTGGAACCATTCCCTTTGACGCGGGGCATAGAGAAGTTCGAGTTTGCTCGCGAGCAGCTCTGCTCTCCAGCAACGAAGAATTGCTACATACTAAATCTAACATGCTTTAAAAGCAGGAGCAAGAGCATGAACAAAGGCAAATACGCCCCGATATTAGACCACCTCCCTTTCCCCCTCGCACGTGCGTGAAACAAAGAAGCCTAGAAGCTTGATGTTTGTGTGCTTCGTAAGACTCGACTCTCTCCCCATTCTCCAACTAACAAATACTTTGGCAACTCGAAGAGTAAGTGTCTCAAAAATAAAGGATTCGCTAGTCGGGAAAATATATGCCCGAGGCTGTGGATCTTGCGCTGCTGCAAAACTGAATGAGAAAATGAACAACCTAATGGAAGGATTGTTGAAAAATCGTGTAGACCTCCAAGGGAAGTCCTTCTCGACGGACTCGATGCATCCCAGCGAGGCCACTAGTAGGGTGTGCCGAATAGGGTAAGAGATCGTTGCTCCATTACTTCGAAGAGAGTAAGTGGTGCTGCTAATGAGGTTCGCTGCTGCATATGAAATGATTTCCACACCATGTATGTGAGTGGAACAAAGTTCGCACAATACATTTTAAATTTAGAATGGCATTTACTCCATCTACTTGGTATCCATTATGAAACTAAGTTCTCAAAATGAAGAATTTTCATTACTATTTCACTTTTGATAATCAAGAGAAATGGTGTCTGGAGTTTAAATGGATAATTGTCAAATTGAGATTGGCAATGAAGTCAACTCACTCTTTTTTGTTGTGTGAAGGGATGGCAGAAGGGTTCAAAGTCTATTTTTTAAATGGGTGTCAACAAAAGAGCCTTCACTAACAAAACTCTACTAAAGAAATGTCATGTCATGTCATATCCCTTTCCCTCAAGCACAGGGACTAAACAGTTCTGATTTCAAGCAGATTTCACCAATGAATAAGTTCATGAAGTAATTCTCAAGCTGTGGATCCATCTGCAAATTTCCCACAAAAATGATAGCATGGAAATCGTGTAATTGCAAGTAAAGTTGACATGAAAAAAAAAGAAGAAACGAAGTACATTAGATTAATTTTGTCTACATTCAAAGTCAACAAAAAGCACAAAGCCCAGAAAGATTTAATCTGGGATGAAGTAGTTAGTGAAGGCAAAGTGTAGTAGTGAAAACACATTCCCTTCCTTTCACATTTGTATTTTTCCTTTACACTGAGCTACTGAGTTACTAAGCAAAAAAAAAACCATCCATAATGATATTGATACATAGGCATCAAAAGCTAAGTTAAGGAAAAATTTACAATGGAATTTTGATGGGGCACAATCAGAGAGTATAATAGTTCCAGCCATTGTCCTGACAAAAAATTATGCTGAAAAAAAAATTATAAAAATGAAAGTCTCAACCTGATGGGAGCACAGACTGAAAGACAAAGACAATGTAAGATTTGGACATGACATTACAGTACAATGCAATCCCATCAGCTAAGTAACAGCATTTCAGCATCCTGTGCTTATGCTATATAGCACTATCCTTCAATGTGATAAAATTTTATACCCAGGACAAATAAGCAGAGTATTACCATCACAATCATAATTCAAAAGTTGAAGTCATTACAGGGCAATTTTTAAAAAGTAGTGTTCAAAATATGAAAATTGTTCTTCTCTCAACCAGAACATATATAGGAGAGGAAGTTTAAGGAATTATCAAGGAAAAATGTCAAAAGGATGTCCATTTCCTTTGGTGTTGGGAATGCCCAGGATCCTTGATTGCCTTGTGTCCTTNTGGTGTTGGGAATGCCCAGGATCCTTGATTGCCTTGTGTCCTTTGAGGAAGTCCAATAGGAGTCTTAGTAGTGGAAGCGATCCATGGAACCATCACAGGACAGGACTGCTGAATATCCCCTGGTCTGGAAGAGGATGCAGAAAAGTTGTTTTCATGAGATTTGCTCAACATCATTGCTTTGTACCAGTGGAAATATAATGCTTGCTTTCATCTGTACTTCAATCACTTAAAAAAAAAAAGGCAAGAGTGGGGGAACAAACCAAAGACTAGCAGTTGCAGAAGAAAATTTGCAGGGCTCTCATAAAGAAATACATTATGGTATTCACTACTTCCCCAAACCCAGTGAAGGACAAAACTACAAATACTAATGCTTTTGGCTCCAACACTTGCTGACATACCTCACCTTTATTTCAGAAAATGTCTTACTCTCTTGTAGCTCCTTGAACATGTGGCATTGGACAATTTCCTGCTGTTATACACCAGAATTTTGCATTAAATAAAATTATATTTAGTTTCTGCTACAGTTCTTTACTTAATGCCATTACCTCTGACCTTTTCCCCGTGAGCAACCAGTAGGCATCGTGTATACTAAATTCAAGAAAATGAATTTTCTCCATGGCTTTCTGAAGCTGAATGCAATTCATGTACCCTGAGCCAAATGCATATTTAATTTTCTCACTGATAGTTTGAGCTGTGGAGCATTACACAAATCAGCCAAGAGCAGAGAATTTTAATACATTTCTAACCACAGGTGAATCCAGTGCTGATCCTCACAGATGATTCAAACATGCTGGTTGATAGCTCTTGTAGTGCCTAGGTTTTTGCAGAGATGAAAAATATACAGGAATCAGTGAAGAACAAGCCCTATCAGAAAACCAAGAACAACCTTTTTGGATGCAAATATCGCACAGAACTTGATCCAACACAACAAGCACCAAATGGACACTTCAGCCATCAGTTCTTATGCAAGTTGTAACTATCAACCTCTAAATATGACATGACATCTCAAATTCAGTTCAGTTCAGTTTCTCCTCATTCTTTGGAGCTGAATGAAAAAGCAAAATCCCTTAAATTCTGTTTGATCCCAATATAGTTTTACCAGGACAGAAGACGTGAGAGCAACAGAAAACTAAAAAAAACCTAAATAATTTTCCAATAGGAACAAAATGAAAGTCAATTTGAATCACAAACTTGTTGAAAGAGAATGCCAACGTTTCCACTGCACCCTAGAGTATAGCTGGAATGATGAAGCATACAATACAAATTTATTAAATAATTTTCCAATAGGAACAAAACGAAAGTCAATTTGAATCACAAACTTGTTGAAAGAGAATGCCAACGTTTCCACTGCACCCTAGAGTATAGCTGGAATGATGAAGCATACAATACAAATTTATTACCCAAATGATTTATTAGCAAAACGCTTGACCATCCCAGGTCCACTCTGGGGGTAGCTGACCCACAGCGTTACCATGAGCGGCATGGTTCAACAGCCTAGCCTTGAACATCCTGAGGAACTTAATCATACAGCAAAATTCATTTAAGCGTGTTCAGTGTTGAATGCAGGCATCCATCCTGCCTCTCTTTATATTTTATCTAACACTGTTAAATACCAAGGGTCCCAAACGTTCCCCATCTGACGAGGATATTGGCCTTTCTTCTTAGTAATACCCCGGGGTTTTACTTGAAACAGTCACGTAGATGTTCGTTACACACAGTAGGTTAGTAAGCAGCACATTTTGAGCATCACAAATATAACACTCAATATATATACAAATGCATCAAATACATTACAATATATAAACACTGACATCAAAAATTTGAAACAAATTTGAAAAATTCTAAGGATTTATGGAACCAACAAAACCTGGCCTGAAAGTTGGAATGGTTCCAGTTACTTCCATAAAAAAGGGGCTAAAACAAGCAGAATTTATCAAATTATTTTTTAATGAGCAAGTTTTCCACATAATAAACTAAATGGATGCACAAGTTGCAATACTGATGAATATTTTAAAGGAAATGCAATGATGAATTCATAAGTATTCATGAGAAGATGCAATGTACCATACTCAAACATGAACATGTAACTAGAACATCGAGATCACCTGGTGGTACCTTCAAAACCACCAGACCCTTCAAGGGACAAGAACAGTTATTACATCAAAGAATGAACTACATCTCCCCAATGGATCATATACCAGGCAGAAATAAAAAGCAATATCTCAACCTTACAAAAGAGTCTGAAGGAATAAGTCAAAGCATTTCACAAAAATACCTATCAAAAAATTAAAAATCANTCAGAGTATAATAGTTCCAGCCATTGTCCTGACAAAAAATTATGATGAAAAAAAAAAATAAAAATGAAAGTCTCAACCTGATGGGAGCACAGACTGAAAGACAAAGACAATGTAAGATTTGGACATGGGATTGCATTGTACTGTAATGTCATCAGCTAAGTAGCAGCATTTCAGCATCCTGTGCTTATGCTATATAGCACTATCCTTCAATGTGTTAAAATTTTATACCCAGGACAAATAAGCAGAGTATTACCATCACAATCATAATTCAAAAGTTGAAGTCATTACAGGGCAATTTTTAAAAAGTAGTGTTCAAAATATGAAAATGGTTCTTCTCTCAACCAGAACATATATAGGAGAGGAAGTTTAAGGAATTATCAAGGAAAAATGTCAAAAGGATGTCCATTTCCTTTGGTGTTGGGAATGCCCAGGATCCTTGATTGCCTTGTGTCCTTTGAGGAAGTCCAATAGGAGTCTTAGTAGTGGAAGCGATCCATGGAACCATCACAGGACAGGACTGCTGAATATCCCCTGGTCTGGAAGAGGATGCAGAAAAGTTGTTTTCATGAGATTTGCTCAACATCATTGCTTTGTACCAGTGGAAATATAATGCTTGCTTTCATCTGTACTTCAATCACTTAAAAAAAAGGCAAGAGTGGGGGAACAAACCAAAGACTAGCAGTTGCAGAAGAAAATTTGCAGGGCTCTCATAAAGAAATACATTATGGTATTCACTACTTCCCCAAACCCAGTGAAGGACTAAACTACAAATACTAGTGCTTTTGGCTCCAACACTTGCTGACATATCTTACTTTTATTTCAGAAAATGTCTTACTCTCTTGTAACTCCTTGAACATGTGGTATTGGACAATTTCCTGCTGTTATACACCAGAATTTTGCATTAAATAAAATTATATTTAGTTTCTGCTACAGTTCTTTACTTAATGCCATTACCTCTGACATTTTCCCCCTGTGAACAACCAGTAAGCATCATGTGTATACTAAATTCAAGAAAATGAATTTTCTCCATGGCTTTCTGAAACTGAAGGCAATTCATGTACCCTGAGCCAAATGCATATTTAATTTTCTCACTGATAGTTTGAGCTGTGGAGCATTACACAAATCAGCCAAGAGCAGAGAATTTTAATACATTTCTAACCACAGGGGAATCCAGTGCTGATCCTCACAGGTGATTCAAACATGCTGGTTGATAGCTCTTGTAGTGCCTAGGTTTTTGCAGAGATGAAAAATATACAGGAATCAGTGAAGAACAAGCTCCATTAGAAAACCAAGAACAACCTTTTTGGATGCAAATTTCGCACAGAACTTGATCCAACACGACAAAGCACCAAATGGACACTTCAGCCATCAGTTCTTATGCAAGTAGTAACTATCAACCTCTAAATATGACACGACAACTCAAATTCAGTTCAGTTTCTCCTCATTCTTTGGGGCTGAATGAAAAAGCAAAATCCCTTAAATTCTGTTTGATCCCAATATAGTTTTACCAGGACAGAAGACGTGAGAGCAACAGAAAACTAAAAAAAACCGAAATAATTTTCCAATAGGAACAAAACGAAAGTCAATTTGAATCACAAACTTGTTGAAAGAGAATGCCAACGTTTCCACTGCACCCTAGAGTATAGCTGGAATGATGAAGCATACAATACAAATTTATTACCCAAATGATTTATTAGCAAAACGCTTGACCATCCCAGGTCCACTCTGGGGGTAGCTGACCCACAGCGTTACCATGAGCGGCATGGTTCAACAGCCTAGCCTTGAACATCCTGAGGAACTTAATCGTACAGCAAAATTCATTTAAGCGTGTTCAGTGTTGAATGCAGGCATCCATCCTGCCTCTCTTTAATAAAATAGATTGTGACAATTTATGGTTCCCAGGGTTTGCAAGGGGTAGACTGCTCCTATAACCGGAAAGAAGAATCATTATGGGGCCCCAAAATGAACTCTGTCAGTGCATCTACAAGCAATGTGTTAGTAGGTTAGTAAGCAGCACATTTTGAGCATCACAAATATAACACTCAATATATATACAAATACATCAAATACATTACAATTTATAAACACTGACATCAAAAATTTGAAACAAATTTGAAAAATTCTAAGGATTTATGGAACCAACAAATCCTGGCCTGAAAGTTGGAGTGGTTCCAGTTACTTACATAAAAAAGGGGCTAAAACAAGCAGAATTTATCAAATTATTTTTTAATGAGAAAGTTTTCCACATAATAAACTAAATGGATGCACAAGTTGCAATGCTGATGAATATTTTAAAGGAAATGCAATGATTAATTCATAAGTATTCATGAGAAGATGCAATGTACCATACTGAAACATGAACATGTAACTAGAACAAACATCAAGATCACCTGGTGGTACCTTCAAAACCACCAGACCCTTCACGGGACAAGAACAGTTATTACATCAAAGAAGGAACTACATCTCCCCAATGGATCATATACCAGGCAGAAATAAAAAGCAATATCTCAACCTTACAAAAGAGTCTGAAGGAATAAGTCAAAGCATTTCACAAAAATACCTATCAAAAAATTAAAAATCAGAAAACATAAGGCTTGAAAGAAATGGTCAAACCTGGGGATGCAAATAGCCATCTGCATTGCAGTATGCAATAGGAATAGCTGAACGGCTCAGTTGACTCGCAGGAGTACAATGGAATTAAGGTCAGGGGAGGATGAAAATTGTCTTGGAAATAGGTCTGGACCATCCCTAGGACCCCTAACACCTGCACAATAGAGAAACAAACAGCCTTCAAGAACACTATTGAAAAACCTAGGCATTCATGTGGAGAATCAAACCAAACATGGATAGAACAAAATACTGGGTGGGTCATAATTGTGCACAGATTCATCCATAGGGCCCATATGGATGGGTGTGTACCTAATTATGAACCACCCCATCATATATAAACACAAGTTCTAAACTGCTACTGTTACTGAAGAGATATATAAAAATCAAACAGGAACTTACATAGTGGATGGGCTCGATGGGTAGCCTATGAAAGGAAACATAATTAGCACACAAGTTCACTCAGCACAGTGCAAGCACCTGCCATTGATAAAACATCAAAATCAAATGCTACCAGCTGTTCAATGAAAAATGACCTCATCCTTAAACAATTCATCAAAGCCACTTTCCGATAACACAAAACTACTTCATTGTCATACCATTATATGGCAATACACAACCTTCAGGCTTAAATCACTGCCAGGAAGGAAATGTGCTTCAACTGACCAGATTGAAGAATCACAGCAGCTGTAGCAGTAGCTCAGGAGAGAATCCTTACAAGAACTAGAACCCCTGCCATAAGACAGCTAATCTGTAAAACCAAAGAACATCAGTAATAAATTGATTATTGAAACAAAAATTCAACAAATCTATCCAATTACAGGGTTATCTCATTCACGATGATTTCATGATCTCGACTGAATAGAATAAAAACTAAGGGGATAAAATATGAATTTCAAGTAGAAATACAAAAAGAATTGTAATATATAGGATAACTCTAAAGCAAAAACTTTAAATTTATGCTTCCACATATTTTAAATATTTTTTGGCGACTTTTCTTGTAATAGCCAAGTGGTGAGAAACTTTTTTTTTTTTTTTTTGAAGCACCAAGCTTCCAGTTTTTGGGGTTAGAATAAAAGGCTACTCAGTTTTGCAGCTGTACCCAACAGCTATTTGAGCAGACACTTGGTTCAGTGATTTGTGCAGTTTCTGATACCAAAACCAAACTGAAGATCATGATTTTTTAGAAACTGGCTTGGTCATGGACAATCCATTCAGCAGAGTCCCAAGTCAGCACAAGCAAGAGAGAACCAACAGGTGGTGAAGGATGCTTCTGTTGCCAGTCAGACAGTCCAACAAACGACTCGCTTCAGAACTGGACATTAACTATTCTGTCATTCCATAAATGCTCAACAAAAAAAAACAATGAAACCACTCAAGACCTAGATGGTGCATGCACAGGGCCAGGATCAAGTCCTNAGATCACCTGGTGGTACCTTCAAAACCACCAGACCCTTCAAGGGACAAGAACAGTTATTACATCAAAGAATGAACTACATCTCCCCAATGGATCATATACCAGGCAGAAATAAAAAGCAATATCTCAACCTTACAAAAGAGTCTGAAGGAATAAGTCAAAGCATTTCACAAAAATACCTATCAAAAAATTAAAAATCAGAAAACATAAGGCTTGAAAGAAATGGTCAAACCTGGGGATGCAAATAGCCATCTGCATTGCAGTATGCAATAGGAATAGCTGAACGGCTCAGTTGACTCGCAGGAGTACAATGGAATTAAGGTCAGGGGAGGATGAAAATTGTCTTGGAAATAGGTCTGGACCATCCCTAGGACCCCTAACACCTGCACAATAGAGAAACAAACAGCCTTCAAGAACACTATTGAAAAACCTAGGCATTCATGTGGAGAATCAAACCAAACATGGATAGAACAAAATACTGGGTGGGTCATAATTGTGCACAGATTCATCCATAGGGCCCATATGGATGGGTGTGTACCTAATTATGAACCACCCCATCATATATAAACACAAGTTCTAAACTGTTACTGTTACTGAAGAGATATATAAAAATCAAACAGGAACTTACATAGTGGATGGGCTCGATGGGTAGCCTATGAAAGGAAACATAATTAGCACACAAGTTCACTCAGCACAGTGCAAGCACCTGCCATTGATAAAACATCAAAATCAAATGCTACCAGCTGTTCAATGAAAAATGACCTCATCCTTAAACAATTCATCAAAGCCACTTTCCGATAACACAAAACTACTTCATTGTCATACCATTATATGGCAATACACAACCTTCAGGCTTAAATCACTGCCAGGAAGGAAATGTGCTTCAACTGACCAGATTGAAGAATCACAGCAGCTGTAGCAGTAGCTCAGGAGAGAATCCTTACAAGAACTAGAACCCCTGCCATAAGACAGCTAAATCTGTAAAACCAAAGAACATCAGTAATAAATTGATTATTGAAACAAAAATTCAACGAATCTATCCAATTACAGGGTATCTCATGCACGATGATTTCATGATCTCAACTGAATAGAATAGAATAGAATAACTAAGGGGATAAAATATGAATTTCAAGTAGAAATACAAAAAGAATTGTAATATATAGGATAACTCTAAAGCAAAAACTTTAAATTTATGCTTCCACATATTTTAAATATTTTTTGGTGACTTTTCTTGCGATAGTCAAGTGGTGAGAAACTTTTTTTTTGAAGCACCAAGCTTCCAGTTTCTGGGGTTAGAATAAAAGGCTACTCAGTTTTGCAGCTGTACCCAACAGCTATTTGAGCAGACACTTGATTCAGTGATTTGTGCAGCTTCTGATACCAAAACCAAACTGAAGATCATGATTTTTTAGAAACTGGCTTGGTCATGGACAATCCATTCAGCAGAGTCCCAAGTCAGCACAATTTTGAGCAGACACTTGGTTCAGTGATTTGTGCAGTTTCTGATACCAAAACCAAACTGAAGATCATGATTTTTTAGAAACTGGCTTGGTCATGGACAATCCATTCAGCAGAGTCCCAAGTCAGCACAAGCAAGAGAGAACCAACAGGTGGTGAAGGATGCTTCTGTTGCCAGTCAGACAGTCCAACAAACGACTCGCTTCAGAACTGGACATTAACTATTCTGTCATTCCATAAATGCTCAACAAAAAAAAACAATGAAACCACTCAAGACCTAGATGGTGCATGCACAGGGCCAGGATCAAGTCCTGTTAGTCAAAATGTTTGAAACATTGCTTCATCATTTGAAGTTCAAACCATCCCTTTCAAATGTCACCTGGATTAGCTAAGTTGATTTTTACATATTGAAACAAAACTCCCATAAGCACTTGAAAGAATGATGTACTTATTTTGATGGAATTCTTGTTTTTGAAGAAATAAATTTTGGAAACTAGGGAGGCACTTTTGAAACACCCTATATATTCTATCAAGTGACCATAACTGATCAGTTTCCAATGAGATCAACTCTCAAGATTTTTCACAGAAACCCTTACAGGAAAATTCAACCTTTTGAAGTCATTTCCCCCTAAGCCCTTCTTGTTCACTGACTGCCTCATCACACTAAGTGCACACATTTTCACTTCATATTCTGAATACTTGTTACACTAGTCCCACAAGTAATGTTGTGACTCACTTCAAGGTGCAGAATGAAAGAACATCATGTACAGTTGCTTCACTATTCAGCTGTGCTGGTTGGTAGAGTCCATATTCTCACTGCTATGGCATCTGTGGAAAAGTAAAACATGAATTACATGGGAGACTTTCATTCCTGATTCCCAATCACAATCAAGTGGGCAAATGCACAAGGCAAAAGAACCTGTCCAATTCAAATGGGGAATTTCAGCCCTGTTGGTGGATAAAGAAAACCCTACAAAGGAAGAAAAAAAATGGATTGACAGATGATCAGAAATGTTGATGTCCTGTCAGGAGAGAAGAAACTATATGGGACAAAAAAGGAAAGGGGGATGATGACTGCTTCTTCAAATACCTGCAGTAGGGGTTACAAGTTATTTATCCAAAGCTATGCCTGGTGAGCACTCCCAACTGAAAATTCATTCCTCAGGGCCAGATAATTCCTGGGGCAGACATCTCTTCAAGGCAGAACCTAAAGAAACATTATAACAAGGGCAAATTATGACAAATCTGATGCATATGTCCTGTTAGAAAGGAAAAAAAAAGTAAATGGAGCAATACAAAGATGACAGCAAGTGATGACAAATGTAGGAAAGCTATAAGGAAAGGGAAGAAAAATACCTGTGCAAAACTTAGGAAAGGAAGCTGGGTGAACCCAAACGTTGAGAGCTGATAGAAAAACATATATGGGACAACAAAAAAAGTTGATGATAGATACTCCTGGAAAACCTCAATTGCAGTTCTTACAAGTGATAAGTTATTAAAAGCTCTGCCTGCACCACATCCCAGCTGAATATTCATTATTTACTCCAGATAAGTATTGGCTTCTTTCCAAGGCAGAACCTAAAAACATAAAGGAGATAAGGGACTATGCTGATGCAAATGTCCTGTGAGAAAAAAAAGTACATGGGTAAAGCAAAGGGAAGAACAGCAAGTGCTCACAAATGTAGGAATGCTGTTGAGAAAAAAACCTGTAGAAATCAGAACATGGGAAAGGATGTTGCAGGACTCCAAATGTTAATAAAAAATGGACTGGAAAGGGTTGAAACTATTTGTAATGCTATGGAGATTGTCAGACTAAGTCTACCAGTGGATTGCAAAAAGTTAAGGAGAGAGAGAAAACCAATAGAAGGCATAACAGAAAAGAATGTAGGATGACCCCAAAATGGTAAGTGCTGTTGGGTAAGAAAAATCCTGCTTGGGACAAAAAATGCTTTAAGGATAAATTCAGCACAAGCAAAGATTTCCTATTTTTTGTAGATAAGGAATCTGTTAAGATAAAAAAACAAAGCTATTCCCAATGGACATTCATTCCTAGGACCTGATGACTATCCTGCCAATGCAGAACAACATGAAAACAAGAAGGGAGACTTAGGATTTGGTTGATGCCTCATCCTGTTAAATGAAAATATTATGAGGTAAATAAATATGGTGGGTGATCACAGATAAATTGTTGCAAGAAGAGAAAAAAACCTGAATGAAATGAACGTAGGGAAGGGCAGTATGTGATTACAATTGTAGAACTGCTGTCAGAAGAGAACAAAACCTGTATGGAGAAATATGATTTGCTGGATGGACGACCACAATTGTAGAGGTCCTGTCAGGGGAGAGTAAAATCTGAATAAACCCTATTTTTTAAATTGAGTGCTGATAGTTGCCAAATCACAGATCCTTTCGAGCTTTCAGCTCTAGGTTGATTAACCCAGAACACTAACTTCCTCCAGTGAAGCAAACCCATCATTGCCTGTACATTACATTTTGACCAAGTCCCACTTTCATATTTTATCCCACAGTGGAATATTATTTTACAACGAATCCACCTCCCACCCATTACCCAGAGATTCCTCCCTTTCCACAGTCCCTCTTCCCACTAAAAACAGATTCCACAAGCTAAATGCACTTGATGACTTCTGAGGACTTCCTATTTTCTGTTTTAGGTTTGCTCACTCTGATTCAAATATCAAAAACGAACAGTCCTTGCCACTCCCACCTTAGACTTAGTAGCAGCACACTACTCCCCATAGGTGGCACCCTCACCATTCACTGAATCTTTGAACTTTCCCCTTCATTTCGAAAAATAGAATACAAGTTAGTATTCATTTTCAAACTTAAGGCTTAAGTTTCAGGTTGGACGTCAATAGGCATTACTGTCCATTATGACATTTGCACAAAACTAATCTGTGCTTCTGAAAGGCAGACATTTCTGTTTTAGAGGTTTTAATATGGCAAAACCTCTGGAAGAAAGACATTACTGAGGGGGAATATTTCTACTGCCAAGTCACATACTCATTCCAATACATATCCCATTCTCTTATTACTCCCTTTTTTGGGGGGGTCCATGAAAACATCTCACAGGTTCTGAAAGAAAGTCACTAAAGGAGCAGCCACTACTTAGTGAATGTGTGGAATTTGTTTGGTCTCTAACTACAAGTAAATAAGTAATTCCCAAACCTGGGAATTACTCCCTTGGGGCTTATGCAACTTGAACTGGTTCCCAATCGTTCTGCAATTACCATTGAAACGGAAAAGCTCAACGTAATCGATTCCCTTAGCAGGAATGAGGTCCCCCTTGTTAACCACTTTTGGAGCGTAGAATCTCAACGCCCCTAAACGTTATCTTATCGAAGTCCTCTTTCCCTCCATAATTCTGGTGGTCCGCCTCTGAACCCGCTCCATTGACGTTGACCATTGCCACTGAACCAATACTCTGAGGTCTCACCTGTGCGAGCGAATAACGCCCAGGTCCTAACTGGAAATTAATTCCGGATGAAGCAAGATATTATATTCAACAACCGTCTTCAGCGCTCGGATGACTTCAGCTCAAGACGCCCTTCTTCAAGCCTTCCCTCAAATGACGCGTTCAGAAACGTGTCGTTCTATTATAGCTCTAAAGAACCTCATACATTTTGGGGACTCCACAAGCCACTACTTATCCAACTCGTTCAAAAGCTCTTAATACCTCCTCGACTCTCTTCAACTCAGTGGAGACTACCTCTACCTTACGATGGAGAAACCCATTTCCGCGTTAGAACGCAAATTTCCCTGATTTTATCGATTTTAAGTGCCTTTCGAGTAAACGACAAACAGAAGTAGTCCCAGGACGGAACCCTGTGGAGCTCTTCATTGATGGCAATTCGTTAACATTCAACCTGTGGAGTGCACGAAGTCTCTATGGAAAAGGTCCTGACATTCCCTCGGTTGAACATGATCCCGGACTAATTCCCCACCCTAGCCCAATGCCCCCACCACCTAAACTAACACAAACCCACCCCAACTAACTCTATGGCTTGTCTCGCTGCTCTTGGAAAGGGGGATGATGACTGCTTCTTCAAATACCTGCAGTAGGGGTTACAAGTTATTTACCCAAAGCTATGCCTGGTGAGCACTCCCAACTGAAAATTCATTCCTCAGGGCCAGATAATTCCTGGGGTGGACATCTCTTTGCGGCAGAACCTAAAGAAACATTATAACAAGGGTAAATTAAGACAAATCTGATGCATATGTCCTGTTAGGAGAGAAAAAAAAGTAAATGGAGCAATACAACGATGACAGCAAGTGCTCACAAATGTAGGAATGCTGTAGGGAGAAAAAAACCTGTAGAAATCAGAACATGGGAAAGGATGTTGCAGGACTCCAAATGTTAATAAAAAAATGGACTGGAAAGGGTTGAAACTATTTGTACCGCTATGGAGATTGTCAGACTAAGTCCACCAGTGGACTGCAAAAAGTTAAGGAGAGAGAGAAAACCAATAGAAGGCAAAACAGAAAAGAATGTTGGATGACCCCAAAATGGTGAGTGCTGTTGGGTAAGAAAAATCCTGCTTGGGACAAAAAATGCTTGAAGGATAAATTCAGCACAAGCAAAGAGTTCCTATTTTTTGTAGGTAAGGAATCTGTTGAGACCTAAGACCTAAGACCTGATGACTATCCTTCCAATGCAGAACAACATGAAAAGAAGAAGGGAGACTTAAGATTTGGTTGATGCCTCATCCTGTTAAATGAAAATCTTATGAGGTAAATAATTATGGTGGGTGATCACAGATGAATTGTTGCAAGAAAAGAACCTGAATGAAATGAACATAGGGAAGGGCAGTATGTGATTACAGTTGTAGAACTGCTGTCAGAAGAGAACACAACCTGTATGGAGAAATATGATTTGCTGGATGGAAGACCACAATTGTAGAGGTCCTGTCAGGGGAGAGTAAAATCTGAATAAACCCTATTTTTTAAATTGAGTGCTGATAGTTGCCAAATCACAGATCCTTTCGAGCTTTCAGCTCTAGGTTGATTAACCCAGAACACTAACTTCCTCCAGTGAAGCAAACCCATCATTGCCTGTACATTACATTTTGACCAAGTCCCACTTTCATATTTTATCCCACAGTGGAATATTATTTTACATCTTTTGCTTAGCTCTAAAACCTTGAACCTTAAACCATATCAAACTCACACATATCATGGGAAAATGCTCAAAGGGCTCATTAATCTAACATACAGAGTTCCCCCTTACGGCATAAACTTCCATCTTTCAACCCATTCTCAAGACAACCTCACCTTGACTCCTAGCATCTCTTTTACTGGAATTACCCATGATTTTCCATGTGAAATCAATGATATATTGACTAGATTAGGAGAACATATACCATCTGCTACATTTGCAATATATCATTCCCTCAGAAATTAGCTTCCCTGCCTCAAGGGGAGTTAATTCAGACCCTAAAAGCCCATGGAAATCCAAGTCACCCACGAAAAGGTATGTCAAATTAAAAATTTTGGAGAACTTGGGGCTCTGGCCCACACATATAAAATGACTACATACCCGGTGAAAACAGAAGTAAAATAAATGAGAAAGATAGGATTTTGAAGATGATCTGAAACTAATATGAATGGATCTCTAGGACCATTTCTACTTCAAATTTTCGTATACCAGCATGGAGTGCTCCAGCAAGACCACTGAGCATGAGTTGGAAAACTGCAGTGAGGGAAGCTGTACATCCTTTCCCCCCCCCCCCTCCCCAAATATTGCCATCTTCATGAATCCCATATTGCAGTCTAAACAAAAATACTGAATGCTAAATCACCAGGCATACTGAACAACCAAGGTGCATGATCCCCGTCTGGATGCAAAATTCCTTTCACTATATATTTCATTTAGGCATGTCTGAGCCTAATTGGGGATGTTCTTAATCCCATGTCTTATTCTGGCTCCTATCTTGGGCATTCATACTCAATTAAACAGACTAATTCTAATCCAATTTTACCCAAATAGGGTCATTGCAAATGAGTCAATGACTCCCATAATTGCTCCAATATCCTTATCCTTTCACTTACTTCCAACTTCCCTTCCAATAACCCCTGCTTTGACTCTGCTCAAAAGACTTAAATCACACACTTACCCTTACATGCTTAATTTATTGACAAGTCTGTGAATACTCTTGCTGGCAGTTTCAATCCTCAAACCAGAGAAAGTCCACTAGTCAGGAATAATTTAAATTACTGGAAGCCCCCTTTACCCGTGAAAATCGCCATGAAATGTTACCCCTATCCACCAAATACTCCTGACAAAACCAGAATCATATTAGCTGAAAGGATTGGCCCTTCATCCTGACATTCCCTCCATTGAATATGATCCCCAATTCTCCATAACCCAAACCCCCAGAACCTTTATCATCCCATATCCACTCTCCCTGCCACTCACCCCATTGGCTTGTTCTTGTTTCTACTCATGTTCAAATTCACTGACAATTCCAAGCCAAAGTAAATTCTAAATTTCACTGATTCCCATGGCAAGACACCTCCCCCTCCATCATCCTTCACTCCTACTTCATCTACCTGAACTCCACACCATGCAAAACCAACCTTCAGCAAATTTTCTCTACAAGGTTCAGAGCCTTTCTGCAAACTACCAATCCTCAAATTACTGTTGCAGGCAAAAACAGGGGTATGCATCATTAGTTATCAACAAAGAGCTCTCTAACTAGGTACAAAACTCCAAGCTTGTACAATCCCTCCTTATCGATTCCTGGAATGCCATGTAATCTAGTAACCCCGACAAACTACATAATATATATACTCTGCAATTGGTACATAACATGCAGAGTAAGAAGCATCCTTCCTTACTACATCTTCACTCAATGAGGATTTCCTTTACTTCCTCCTTCCTTTTCCTCTCTTGCCCATTTCCCATACAAATTGGAGAAAATGGAAAAATATTTGGAAAACTCAGGGTGAAAAAACCTACCTACTTTCACTCCGAGTCCACCTCCCACCCATTACCCAGAGATTCCTTTCCACAGTCCCTCTTCCCACTAAAAACAGATTCCTCAAGCTAAATGCACTTGAGGACTTCCTTTTTTCTGTTTTAGGTTTGCTCACTCCGATTCAAATATCAAACAGAACAGTCCTTGCCACTCCCACCTTAGACTTAGTAGCAGCACACTACTCCCCATAGGTGGCATCCTCACCATTCACTGAATCTTTGAACTTTCCCCTTCATTTGAAAAATAGAATACAAGTTAGTATTCATTTTCAAACTCAAGGCTTAAGTTTCAGGTTGGACGTCAATAGGCATTACTGTCCATTGTGACATTTGCACAAAACTAATCTGCGCCTCTGAAAGGCAGACATTTCTGTTTTAGAACTTTTAATATGGCAAAACCTCTGGAAGAAAGACATTACTGAGGGGGAATATTTCTACTGCCAAGTCACATACTCATTCCCATACAAATCCCATTCTCTTATTGCTCACTTTTTGGGGGGTCCATGAAAACATCTCACAGGTTCTGAAAGAAAGTCACTAAAGGAGCAGCCACTACTTATTGAATGTGTGGAACTTGTTTGGTATCTAACTACAAGTAAATAAGTAATTCCCAAACCTGGACCTCCCTTGGGGCTTATGCAACTTGAACTGGTTCCCAATCGTTCTACAATTACCATCGAAACGGAAAAGCTCAACGTAATCGATTCTCTTAGCAGGAACGAGGTGCTTTTGGAGCGAAGAATCTCAACGCCCGTAAACGTTATCTTATGGAAGTCCTCTTTCCCTCCGTAATTCTGGTGGTCCGCCTCTGAACCCGCTCCACTGACGTTGACCATTGCCACCTCCATCCCCAGCCCTAAAAAATTGAACCAATACTCTGAGGTCTCACCTGTGCGCGCGAATAACGCGCAGGTCCTAACTGGAAATTAATTCCGGATGAAGCAAGATATTATATTCAACAACCGTCTTCAGCGCTCGGATGACCTCAGCTCAAGACGCCCTTCTTCAAGCCTTCCCTCAAATGACGCGTTCAGAAACGTGTCGTTCTACTATAGCTCTAAAGAACCTCATACATTTTGCGGACTCCACAAGCCACTACTTATCCAACTCGTTCAAAAGCTCTTAATACCTTCTCGACTCTTCAACTCAGGAGACTACCTCTATCTTACGATGGAGAAGCCCATTTCCGCGTTAGAACGCTAATTTCCCTGATTTTATCGATTTTAAGTGGCTTTCGAGTAAACGACAAACAGAAGTAGTCCCAGGACGGAACCCTGTGGAGGCCGCTCTCCATTGATGGCAATTCGTTAACATTCAACCTGTGGAGTGCACGAAGTCTCTATGGAAAAGGTCCTGACATTCCCTCGGTTGAACATGATCCCGGACTAATTCCCCACCCTAGCCCAATGCCCCCACCACCTAAACTAACACAAACCCACCCCAACTAACTCTATGGCTTGTCTCGCTGCTCTTCATACAACTTCTCAAACCTCGTCACTGCCAAAGAGTTAGAAAACATTGAATTTTGCCGATTCCCATTGCGTAACACCTGTCCTTCACTCCTGCTTCACTCACATGGACCCCAATGCACGATAACCTTCGGCGAAACTTTATCGCATCGTTCCGAGACTTCCTGGAAAACCGTATCTTTTTCCGTGCAATTATTTTTGCAAGCACAAACTTTGTAATTATTGAAAATCGATGTGCCCCTACCCCCACCCACACACCCGGATAATAAAAAAACTGAGGCTTTTCTTATATCAACTTGTTTTTCTGTTCAATCATTCTATAAACAAGTCCACGCCTTCCATTAATTAAATCAAACATTGCTGACAGAAAGTTTATGGTACTGAACATTTACATACCTAAAAGCCTTCAAAACACGGCTAATGCATTTCGTCCCCCCGGGAACAGAAGAACGTACTCGTATGAAGATAAAACAGCCATGAAGACGAAATTAAGCACTGATATCAAAACGAACGAGCAAAATTAACGAACTGCCCATCATGAACTCCCGTATCGATCGATACGCACAGCTCGAATAATATTCGCATTGCACATTCCAACAGGATATTCCAAGATCTGTTACATCAAGTTGCACGAGGCTTCCGCATTGTCAAAAAAATATCTCCGGCTCGATCTTGCAGGTCGATGGATATATTGGGCAGGACGCGTTAATCCTAATCCTAATGCTCCTAATTCTCTACGTCTACCACCTCCCGGAGAATGAACTAAAAAAAAAGTATCCTAGTTTAACGTCATGCTTCGCAAAAGCTGAAATTCCTAAGGGGTCTGCGGTCCCACTGTCAAGTCTTTCGTCAGATTACAGCCTCCCGAGCTGCCGCCTACGCCGCTCGTAACTTCTGTTGACACTAGCACGTTAACATTTACTTTCTGCTCTCTTCCCAACCAACAGCAATTACCCGGTTGCTCACTCTACTTTGAATCCCCTGCGTCACGAATCAAGTCTGTAACCTCGCGGGGAACGATATCGAAAGCACAAGCGAAACCAAGATGAACGGTGTCGACGGGGTTCCCCTCTGTCCGTCGTACTCGTTGCCCAATCGTGAAATTCTAGAAGATCGACGAGACAAGAACGGTGCTTCCTCGCAGCCGTGCCAGGGTTTCCTCGGAGCGAGTTACCCTCGAAAAGTTTTGAAATGCCATCCCTCGTCGTGCCTTCCATCATCTATCCCAGAATGTTCGTGAGACTCACCGACCTGTAATTCGCCGGATTGCTCTCATTCCCCTTCTTGGAGATTGGTACGGCGTTGGCTAATTTCCATTCTCTGGGCACTTAATTACGTAAAGTTGTATTTTCAGTTAATATTAGTTTTATCGTCCTCGGTGCCCATTTGTTATCGTCGATGTTGTCGACGGGAATGATTAATGCAAGGGAATGATTTTTAGCAATAGGTTCGCGGAAAAGTGAATGTAAATATGAAAATAGCGACAGTAAACACCGTTATTTTTCAACCTGATCCCTCATTGCACAACACCTTTCCCGAAGGTGAGCCGTTTCAGAAGGCCGTTCCGCAAAAAACTTCATGGCTGCTGTCAACACCAATGTGTCACATCATCGTGCACATCAGTTTGATCTTCGTAGTGCTTTTCTCAAAGTGCTTTCTTCAGTTCGTGGAGCGGATGAGATCCCTTGGGGCATGGTCAGGGATGTAGGGTGGGTGGTGAGGCAGTAATTCCCTTCTCGAGACTTGAAACGTTTCCCTTGGATCTCTTCCGTGAGACTTGAGGTTGTCATGCTGCAGAATGACAGCCCTAAGCCTCATGTGTGCAGCTGCGCGGAACCCAGCGTCGTCATGCTGCAGAATGATGGCGCTAGGAATCGCGTAGCTGCACGCGAGGGAAACGATGCAGGCTTTGAGATGGGTGCCACTGTTTCACCCGTACTGCAGTCTTGACCCTGCCCCATGTGATTCTCATCCGCTCCATGAACTGAAGAAAACTCTTTGAGACGAGTAGTACGAAGATGAAACTGACTTACATCGTGGTGTGACGCATTGGTGTGGACGTTTTCACGAGGTTTCTTCCGGGACGGCTTCCTGAAACAGGTTCACCTTTCGAGGAAAGTGGTGTTCAGTGTAGAGATTATGTTGAAAAATAAATTTCGAGATGCGTACAGCCATTATTTCCGATTTAAATGCATGTTTTCCGGGGACTTGCTGAAACCCTCCACCGGTGTCAAGTACTAAAGGACATCAAGATGGGCTGAGCTGCAGGGTTACATTTGTAGGATGGGATAACTCTTGCCAGTGGTTGGATTAACAAGGTTAACCTGGCAATTTGCATACGTCGAGAAATGCGAACGGAGTTCAGAGCGAATAGGTGCCTACTTCGTGTTGATAGAAACTAACTAAAGTATTCCTAGAGTACTAGGTGTGACTTCTATTTCTCGTGCGAAGACTGCTTTGAAGCTAAGATCGATCATGTGAAATTGTCTGGCATCCTGGGGATCATTCGCAAGTGTCAACATTTGATCGTGACCTCGAATAATGACGGGGGGGGGGGGAGTTAGTTGCGATTAAGAGAAACGGTCGAAATGTTGGTTTCCTTTGCTTCCGCTTTCACGAGCAAATTTGATGACTTACCGACATTGAGGTCGCCTCGGCGTACATCGAGGATATTGTTCTTCGTATTGGGGAAGAAGTTACGAGTAAAATAGGAAAGCATCAGGTCAGAATAGCACCCGGTCACGATGGGATTTCAGCTCGTGTCATCGAAGAACTGAAAAGTAAAGCTTGAACTCGAGGATACCATATTGCGTGGGGAAGTGCTTATGGATTGGAAACCAGCGAACGACGCGTCGGTCTTCAAGAAGGAGAATGAAAGCCATCTGGGGATTGCAGGCCGGTGATTCTCACGAGCATTCCGGGAAAGATGTTGGAAGGCATGGGGAGGGATGGCATTTCAAAACTTTTCGAGAGTAACTCGCTCCGAGGAAATCCTGGCACGGCTGCGAGGAAGCACCGTTCTTGTCGTCGATCTTCTAGAATTTCACGATTGGGCTACGATTACGACGGACAGAGAACCCCGTCGACACCGTTCATCTCGATTTCGCTTGTGCTTTCGATATCGTTCCCCGCGAGGTTACAGACTTGATTCGTGGCGCAGGGGATTCAAAGTAGTGAGCAACCGGGTAATTGCTGTTTGTTGGGAAGAGAGCAGAAAGTAAATGTTAACGTGCTAGTGTCAACAGAAGTTACGAGCGGCGTAGGCGGCAGCTCGGGAGGCTGTAATCTGACGAAAGACTTGACAGTGGGACCGCAGACCCCTTAGGAATTTCAGCTTTTCTTTTGCGAAGCATGACGTTAAACTAGGATTCTTTTTTGAGTTCATTCTCCAGGAGGAGGTAGACCTAGAAAATTAGGAGCATTAGGATTAACGCGTCCTGCCCAATATATCCATCGACCTGCAAGATCGAGCAGGAGATATTTTTTTGACAATGCGGAAGCCTCGTGCAACTTGATGTAACAGATCCCAGGACTGACCCTTGTGGTGCCCCGGGCGTAATCGTAAATCGTAAAACAATTGATGGGAAGATAATTGAGTCCGTGCAGAAATGTTTCTGGTTTTTCCATGCCATATAATTGACCATGTTTAATGGGAATTTTTATAATGAACTTGTAGAATGCTCTTTGAAATCTAAGGAGAATAAGTGTATTTAATGGGTGTGTCATATGACGATGGTAAAGGTCTCGTATTCCTAAAGGGAGGGAAATTGGGAGAGGCGGATGTTGGAATATTCTTGAACACGTTGTGTAATGAAACTTAACTTTATATGCTAGGAAAGTAACGATGAAACTCTTCTGTTCTTAAATGGGGAGCCATTGGTTCTGAATGGATGTTGGACCATGAATTCTTTCATGGTGATGGAAATAGAATTAATATACAAGTTTTAGGTTTGAGATTTGAGCAGTTGCTTGACTTCGCAGTGCTGCATAAAAGGAACAGTGTGTCTGTTGTTTATACCGTTTGGAAGCTGTTGCTTTCTCAAATTATTATTATTATGAGGAATTGGATATTGGAAGAATTCTACGAAGCGAAGGTGTTTTTATTCTGGGGGTAGATGGGAATTTAACAGGCTGCAATTGGCCAGAATCCATGAAGACAATATTTGAGGGGTAATATCAGCTGCAAAGGAATGAATAGGGATTATAATCAGAGGTAGAGGTGTTTAAATGCCTCGTGGAACATCTAGAGTAGTTATCAAGTAGTTACATACAGCCCTGGATCTTTGTGGCAGGTACTTTTTTTACGTTGGGCTATGAAAAGCCCTAGAAGAAAAGTTAATGTAAGCTGTCAGTCAACTGTACTTCCATAAATTTATTTTCCAACCTAATCTCATTGAGACGTACGTTTTTCCTCTGCTGTGAACCTGCTTCAGGAAGCCATCCTTGAAGTTTTGCTGTTCTCGGTCTATAACAACGCATCACTGCATTATGCTCATCCAACCTTGAATACCATGCGCCTCGAATTCTGTCCGTTACCTCGTCGGGAACGGTTTCGAAGGTTCTAGCGAAATCTAGTTGGACGATGTCGACGGATCCTCTATCCGTCGTCTGCGGTAACCAATCGTGAAATTCTAGCAGGTCGGTGTAACGAGAACGATGCTTTTTCGAAGCCCTGCCAGGATTCCCTCGGAGCGAGTTACCCTCGAGAAGTTCTGGGATGCGATCTCTTGTCGTGCCTTCCTTCATCTATCCCAGAATGTTGACACTAGCACTAGTTGACACTTATGTTGACACTAGCACGTTAACATTTACTTTCTGCTCTCTTCCCAACCAACAGCAATTACCCGGTTGCTCACTCTACTTTGAATCCCCTGCGTCACGAATCAAGTCTGTAACCTCGCGGGGAACGATATCGAAAGCACAAGCGAAACCAAGATGAACGGTGTCGACGGGGTTCCCCTCTGTCCGTCGTACTCGTTGCCCAATCGTGAAATTCTAG